>JAOVVB010112391.1:0-12741 GCA_028570985.1 Heterobranchus longifilis
TGGCACCATTTCTCCAGATTTCCAATCTCCTCTAGGTAGGCCGACTCATCGTTGTTCGTGATCAGGCCCACCACGACGATGTTGTCAGCAAACCTGATGATGGCGGTGGAGTTGGTAGTGGCCACGCAGTCATAGGTGTACAAAGAGTACAGCAGGGGGCTCAGAGCACAACCCTGGAGGGTTCCAGTGCTGAGAGTGATGGAGAGACATGTCCGCCCATCCTGACTGCCTGTGGTCTGCCAGTTAGGAAGTTGGAGATCCACTGACACATAGATGAGCTGAGTCGCAGGTGCTCCAGCTTGGTGGTGAGTGTTAAGCTCGAAAATAAATGTTAAAGGCCTTTTCTGTTTAATATTTCTTCTTTTTCTTTGTACCTTTTGTACCTTGTACCTGTCAAAACTTAACACAGCCTTCTACTGCAAAGAAAGATAATGCACATTGCATTTGCAATCTTTTTCTCCTGAGTTTGTAAATGAACAAAAAAGCAGCACAGCAATTCAAGACAAATTCTAGAAAAAAACTCTAGATTCTAGATTGTACAGTAGTATGTTGTACTGAAATGCTTAAAACTGAGACTTTATTACTGAGCCAGTCTACAGATAGCCAGATGCGTTGGCTATTGGGACGTGTGGGGCGTGTGACTGCTTCAGACTGCCTAGCTGAAAATATTTTATGTCCCTGGAAGGAAGCATGAATTGAATCTTGTACATTTCAGGTTATGGGACAGGAGACTTATACGGTCCAGATGCACTGAATATAGCCTTGGCATGAGTAGATTAGCATTTACCTGAAAAAATAGCCAATAGCAATAAGCAATTTGTTTAAAATTTGCTCCAACTTTGCTTAAAAAAGTAAAGAAAGTGTATAATCTCCAGTTTAACGTTTATGTTTTTCATTAACAATTTATTTAAAAGTAAAAAGCAAGACAATGGCGAAGCAAATATTTCACCTCTATATTGGCCTGGTGTTTTTAAGACTAGAGACTTATACTGTAAGCAGTTTCATTTTAACAGGATATTAAAATTAATAAGGATATTCTGAAACAATCATAAAGATTTTTCTAAACTTTCAATAAAATACGCATGAATGCAAAGACTGTACGGGGGATGTGGATTAGTTACTATAATGTGCATGTGCTGTTGGTAAATGCACTTGTGTACACTTATGTGTACAGTTCACACAACATTCCAAGAAGTCAACTACTTGCTAAATGTTCACAGGAACGACTGCAGTGGACTCCGAGCCACCTTGACCAGGATCATCATTCAGGGACGTATGGCCTTCTTTAAAATGTTTGCACCATTCAGATATTTTACTGCGGCTGAGAGTCTCATCACCGTACTATGCTTGAAGTCATCTGTAAATGCCAGTCAGTTTACAGCTTTATTTGCCACAAAGTTCTTCACAAGTCCCTGTGTGACTTGTATTCAAACTATCTAAAGCTTTGGGTGATGTTCTACTAAACTCAGGTTTCTTTGTCTCAAGGAACTAATTTTCAAAAGTATAAAAAAATGCAAAAATAATTATTACATTTTAATCAGCAATTGTTTAAAATTTGTTCAGCATTGAGTAAAGATCTGGATGACAGGCATCGCTTTTCTTTCTCTTGATGTTTATTTGCATGCTTAAAGAAATCTTGAGATCAGTTTTATCTGAGCTGAAGCATAACTTCTCAAATGTTTGCCTGCTCACAGCTACATATCTTACTGTAAAGCATAAAAATAGGAAATAAAATACCAGAATAAACACAAAAAGCCAGTAATTGTAATAGAAAAAAAATGTCCTTTACATACCTATCAATATCTACGTATGACACATGTCATTTTACTGAGTATAAAAAGGCATCCAAGATTTTAACAGTGTCTTAAAACTATAGAAATATCTTCCTATATATGGTATATTGAAAATAAAAAAGTTGGTAGTAACTGCTGTATTTATTTTCTTGGTAGTAGCGACATCTGCTGCTGAGTTATAGAATTAATATGGAGCTTATAATAATAATAATAATAATAATAATAATAATAATATTATACTTATAATAATAGTAATACAAGTTAAAAAATAAAAAAATAATCTGACTCAAATGCTCAGCTCCTTAAGAATAATACAAAATGCATTTATTATGCTTTTCGCATCCGGCATGAAACGCTTCAGTCTGGGGGGTTTTGGAAGCTGGAAAGGAAAATAGTTTAATAAGTAGGTGACTCTATTTGTGCAGTTATTCCTTTAGTTATTTATAAACCACTGCTTTATTTTGGGCTTGGAATGAAACTCTTTTACCTGATTTTGCTGTAGATGAGGCAGACACACTTTGTTACTCATCAGGTGGACAGACTGGTTGTCCTTTAACCACAAACCACACCTCGTTGTGTCGTTTTAGCAGCTTCATTGGGCTGCACACACACACACACACACACACACACACACACACATGAAAAACACATACACATGAAAAACACATACAGGACTGAGTAAATGTAAGAGTGAATGATGCTTAGAAAATGTCATAGATATTTCTGTCGTAGAACAAACTTGAACAAATGTAAACCATTTTTGTAATCATGAAAAACACACGAGGTGGGAGACCCCCTTGGACAGGTGCACATAAAATTTACAATTGTTATGATGATGAAAAAATCACATGCATTATAACAATAAATAAGTGCTTCATTTTATAACACTAGCAATTCAGCTAGCTCATTATTAACCACCTTAATATTTACTCAGTGCTACCTGTTATAGCCAACGTCATAGTGGTAGTCTGTGTCGTAAGAGGCCTGAACTTTGTCGAGTGCTTCTTTCAGCTGGTCAGAATACATTGTAGTTATTGGTGACACCATCCAGCCTCCAAAGCTCTTAACGTACACTTTCATATCTGGCATGTCTGTGAAGTACACCTGGACAAATAATGCAAATAATATATTCGTTGTTAGGATGCATGATTTGTAAATGTTCAGCAGTCATGATTTAAATGGTTTTGCCTGCACACTCACAGTGCTGTCACTGGGCTGGGGAGCCTGGCTCTGGTAGGCAGACGGCAACAGGAAGCTGAGAACGTACACTGATGTTTCCAACCAAGGTGTTTCCTCTTTGACTTTAGTGATGACTGGGGCTGTCATGTCAATATTAGCACCTGCAAGTATACAAGTAACAATCATTAGTCATAGCTTCTGAATAATGTTTATGTCATGACATGACATGATGTTTTAGTGCCTCACCTGCTTCATTTTCACCGGTGATGTACTTAAAAAGTTTTCTGAAAGCTTTTACTACCGCCACTTCCCTTACAATGGACTCCACCTCTGTGGTCACCCATTTAGCAGCTTCGTAATGACGAACCTGAAATATTCCCCAAGCAGCCAGTGTTATTGATAAATTAATTACAAAATAACAATAGAATAAACACAGAATGTATTTTATTTTATTTTAATTTAACTACATCAAATATTACAATAGTAGTTAACTATTTTCTACCAAATAGTAGGATAAAGCATGAATGCCAGAATATAGCAGGAATTTTCACCATAGCTATAAGCCTAAAGTTCCTAATGAAGAAATATGTTATACGCTGATCAGCCTTAACATTTACACATGATTATCAATTATATACCAGTAAACTGGTGACAGGATCATAGGCACTCAAGGTCCATTTATGACTGTGGGGATCACAGGCCAGTCTGTCTGGTCCAATCTCACAGAAAGCACAATTTGCCAAAAAATGTCAATGTAGGCAAAGAGCCAAAGCCTGCTGAAATCACCGTATCACAATCACCCATGGGATGCACTGGACACACAAGTCTGATCTACGAAGGACCCTCCCCAAAACCCAAAGCACCTAAAGAAAACACTGCCAATGTTCTGGTGGTAGACTATAATACACACCACAATACACCCCCAGAGGGCTTGTGGAGTCATGCCCCAAGTGGCCAGAGCTGCCCTGGTGGCACAAGGAGAACCTACACAATGCTGGACATGATTTTTTGGACTGTAATACGTGGACTTGTACTGTAGGTCATTTGCAACCAATCATTGCTTAGCAATGTTGCCTTAGATGGATGGATGTATAGATAGTTGAAACTACTTAGCTTGAGGAGTGCATTATATCACAAGCTCTGGGGGATAATAACATTTATTTTAAGTTCATAATGTCCTACTGCACAGGTTCCCAACCTCAATATAGAAAAGTTCAGGGAGCTGGGAAAACAATAGATAGTGCAGAACTACAAAGGGTCAACAACCTGTGATTTACTGGGTTCATGCCATGTTTCTATTTCTAGAGAAACGCGGCCAAACTTTCCTAGTAGAAAAACAAGGCCTAGTTTTTGGAAAAGTTTTGGCCTTTACTATTTTCTGTTCATTTACTTTGACGGGACAATGTGTTCCTGGTTTATTCTCCAAAATTATTTTAAGAACAAAAATTAATTGAAATTATGGTGGAAAGTATTAAATATCAGTGCAAATTGACATTAAGTCCATGTTAAAAGACTGCCTCCTCAGGAGACTCACCTCATAATCGTCTCCCTCGCAGATCAGATCAAACAGCAGACACTCCTTGGTCTCTGTGCAGTAGGACGTGGACTCATTGGAGTTTCTGAGTCAAAGTTTGCAGAGAAGTCAAAGTAATGTTTATTTATCTGATTAATATCTGTTCGTCTGTTCATGTAAATTAGATTAATGAAGACCAGCTGAGAATGAAACAATATATCAATAATGACATACTGTACTGTACGGAGCTGAATAATTTCTCCATATTTTATTCAAATTCTAAATCGTCATGCATGTTTAAAGTATATTTGTTTAATGATGCTCTGTAACTAACACTGTGGCTGTAAAAAGCCTCAGAAACATTACTAAAATGATTTAAAAACATTTAGCCACTACTGGATAGTGTTCTTTTGGAAACCTTTTTGTAAGTTGCTCTGGATAATAGCGTCTGTGAAATGCATAAATGTAAATGTAAACTATGACAGAACTACAATATCTTCGGCTGAGATTAACCTGACCCTGATTGTTTTCATTGGTACAATAAGTAAAAGCATTCACAACACATCCACAGACACCTAGATGAAACAGAAAGGTTTGACTCTTGACTCTTACCCAACACTGGCTTCTGCTGTAATTGACATCAGCAGAACAACTGCTCCTATCAAGCAATTCCTGCACAAAAAAATCACAGATTCAAGTCCATTTGAAATGGCTTCCCATTCAGGAACATCAACATATTATTTACACGATTTACACATCATGCAAACAGTGCAGATGCTCTACAGAGAACTTTAAAGTACAAAACTATACCTGCAAGAGTTTTAAAACAGTGCCATGTGGTAATATATAGCAATGTACTTACATTGTGGGGAAGAAGGCCGTCTGAGATGTCCTGCTGGGTGGTGTGCTGTCTCTTTATTTAAAGCTGCATGTTATAAAAGCCTTATGAAATGCGTTATGAAACTGGTTATGAAAGCAGAGAGGTCCCACCCCACTGTTTGACATTATACAACACTCAGCAGCCTCTTCTAATTCTGGTTGCACAACTGTGAGAAGGTGAAATGGTCAGTTTCCCCTTTATTCATCTTTAGTTACTGCTTTATCCGGGTCTTTTGGATCCTAAGTCTTTCCTAGAAATACCGCACATGGAGTGGGAATATAAGGTCATGAATTATCACAAATATCATACAAATATATGATATTATGACAAATATCAAAGGGCAAATCCTTTATAAACAGATGAATAAATAGATAAACAAGTAAATAAATAAATAAATACAACTACATGCTAGTCTACACAGGCCAAAAACAGGATAGTGAGGCTACACAGATTTTTTTTATTTTTTTGATTGGTTTATTTTTGTACATTCTAGAACAATACTGGAGATTCCAAAACTATGAAATAACACGTATGACATTAGGCAATTAAGTAACTACAATAACAACAGTCAGTTATTTTAAGGCATGAAGATCGGCTGTTCTGGAATAGTTCTTGCAAGAACAGTATTGTTAAGTGCATTTGCAAAACCCATCAAGCACCATGATGAAACTGGTTCTCATGAAGACCGCCTAGGAAAGCATGACCAAAACTTACTTCTGCTGCAGACGAGACATTCATTTATTTTCCAGCCTCAAAAATCACCAATTAACAAACAGCACCTCAAATTTATTTGGATAAATTAGGCATTGTTGGAAAGATCATGGAATTTCCCCATCTCTTGACTGGTACTGATACATAAGGAAGAAGGTCAGTTGTAATAGTAGGGCAAATTCATCACACTCAATTCCTCAAATCAATAACAAGCTGATTTGAGGAACTGAGTGTGATGCATTTTCCCTACTATTACAACAACAGTCAAGCTTGAGTGATGATACTTGCTCTGCAGTTGAAAAAAAACGGAGCTGTATCATTCACCACATCAGAAGTTTTAGTTGCACAGTTTTTTCTTCTGCTTCCTGAAGTTTAGATGACTGTTTATAGGTTAGTGGTTACAAATATGGATGTCCTTAGCTTGCATACAAAATTTTATCTTGGCTCCACAAAAGGGGGGCAGTTGTAACACTGTGGTTGGGGGTAATAACAACCTTGTTTGTTCATGTTGACATACTTTTCTTTTAGAAAATTAATATATTTCATGTAAAGTAAATGACAAATTACATTTTAAAATAATAAGATTAATGATTTAATTGTAGCCTTAAAGTCTCAGCAAATAGCCAAAGAGAGTGATTAGTTCACTTGTAAGTACTAGGTTAGCAATGCTCTGATCGATTGGAAGGTATATAAAATTACCTTGGAGCCTTGGATTGCGAGTAACTATTTGCGAGCATTTTGTAAGATGAACAACATTTTAAAATAAATGTTAACTTAATAAACGAGCGAGGGCTTGATATATGAATAGTACGCATGGGCTTTGTCTGCGGGATTTTAGGTAATCGTCTCCCATGCTCAATCTCAGTGCACGTTCATTACCTGTATCGTCAACATCCGAGCGTGCGTACTGTTTATTATAATATTGTGACCATGTGTGTGCACAAAAGCAAGTCTTATTAGAGAGGTTCTTTCCTAAAGATCCAGAGTCTCTCTCTCTCTGTCAGAAAGCAGTGATTCTGTTAGTGTGCATGCGCGAGAGTGCCATTAAGTTCCTTGTTAAAGATGTTTCCCAACAGAGCAGTGTTTCCGTTAGTGTGTGTTCTTTTCAGCAGAAAACCAAAGTCTCACAGAGGAATGGTCAAAAGAGCTAGGTAGAGTAGTACATTACATCATTCATTGTCAAGCACACCTTCTATTCCAGGTGTGTAAGCACTCGGACAGGATATGATTTTTTTATGGGTGGAAGTGGGAGTGTGGGGATCATACTGGTACTGATAGGGTTTTGTTCACTGTATAAATATAGAGGACAAGAACAAGATGGGGAAAACATTATTATCTAACTTTTATTTCTTCTGAATTCTTACATAAGAGAGACTGGCTGTTGCCACATGTAGCTACAAATGCAGCTGTTGTGCTTTTATTCACAATGCTCATCTGCTCGCACCACAGCAATAAGACTGTAGTGGAAAAACAGCACACTAAACCTTATTGTTTCTTTAGCCTGAGCTGCACAACATTCATATACACAACACACGCTTAGGTCAGGCCTTAAAAAGGATATGTAAATATATAAAAATATGGAAATTATACTTTAATAGATTTAGTTTTATAGTGCAACTGTAATATTTTTCATCCTAAACAACACTACATTTGTGTAAAAATGAACAAACCAGACTCTGGGATAATTACTCCAAATTGAAACACAACAAAGTGCATTCTCAAGCTCCAAAATCCAACCATTTTAACAGTAATAATGTACAATTTTACATCTGAATACCAACTATAATAAACTATAATAACAATTAACAGATAAACCCCAATTATAAAAAAGCAAAAAACTCCCAATCTTAACAAATACAGACAAATAATTAAAAAAATAAACACTCTATACAGTATATTGTGACACACTATGTTAAAGAAAAAACACTCATGACCTCTCATAAGCATGAAATTACTATAGCCCATACCTAGCTGGGTTATTTATTTATTTATTTTTTCTATTTATTTATGTAAAACATGCTGGTGCAGCGTTATTAACCACTACATGAAAATACATTTCGGCTGACATTTTAAAATTTTAATATTATTATTTTGAAAGTGTATGAAAGTGACAGAGGAAGATGACATCCTTGATGTAATGATAAAAATATGTAGACAACGCAGTAACTTCCACTGGCACGGTGTCTTATATGCATGACAGGTCTGACCATTAAAACATACTGTAGTTAGTGACTGTTACTCAGACACTGACACTGTATATATCTCTAAGATGACAAGGTTGATTTATTTATGAAAATATGGTGACAATGCAAGAACTGCAGTTAACTGAAGCAGTCACTGCTCCCCCTGGCGGGACTATTCAGCACTGCAACCAGCTTATTAGAACAGCACAAGAGGGCGTTTATGGGGCAGGGCTTCGTTCACCACGTCATCGCAGGGTATCGGGGTCCGTGCACGGAAACGTTGCGGATCCGCCACAGATTGGGGATGGGGGGGGGGGGTCCTGCCACGGAGCTGTTTAAAAAGGCTCCTACTGTATATTAATCCCAAAGCACCAAGTGCAAACTTCCAATCCCAACAAAAACAATATATTTATCAATCCCAACATGTGCATCAATAGGAACCAACAAACACAAAGACACAAAGACAATACATATATTTATCCAGAACATGCACAAATTCAAAATTCCAGCAAAAAAATATATACCAAAGGACAATATGCATATCAATCCCAACCAACAAACACAAACTCCCAATCCCAAAAAAGACAATACATATTTCAATCCCAAACAATAAGCACACCCTCAGAATCTCAACAAAAAAACACAATATACCGCAATACCACAATATACCAACAGACAATATGTGTATCAAATCCGAACAAACAAGCACTAACTCCCATCTCAATGAAGGACTTGCCTTATCAGCACTAATAACCCCAAGCATGCTCATGAGCTCATAACCAGTCTATAATATGTATTGGTAATGCTGCATGCATTGAGCCAGTCATTTAACAGGTTATGGTTTGGTTGCACATTGACATGCAACACAACGACAAAAACTGTGTGCCGACTGTGGATAAAAAAAAGGACAGGTCAGCTCACCAATGGTCATACCACTTTCTTTTCGGATATCTAAAGTATAACAAAGATCCAAAAATCCCAAATATTCTGCCAACCAGTGCAAAGTCTGTAAATATTACCAGTTTGTTTCTCCACCGCTACCACCCAGCTGAATACACATGCATTCACCTGGTGTTAGCTACAGTAGGCTTCACGCAGGGAAGCTTCTTTTTTAGAAACAATGTTCTACTTAGACTTTAGCTATTATTACCCTTTATGTAACAGTAGGGTTGACACCTGTCCCTGATAATAAAAAGTTGTCCTGATATACAGTACCAGTCAAAAGTTTGGACATACCTTCTAATACCTTCAATACTCTTTTCTTTTGTGATTCATTTTCTACATTCTAGAACAATACTGGAGATTTCAAAACTGTTAAATAATACATATGGAATTATGTAACTAAGTAACTACACCAACAATAGTCAGTTGTTGACGAAAAAGGCCGGCTGTTCTGGAATACTGCGTACAAGAACAGGTTTTGAAAATGCAGTATCCAGTGCATTTTCAAAACCTATCAAGCACCATGATGAAACTGACTCTCATGAAGACCTTTCCAGGAAAGCAAGACCAAAACTTACCTCTGCTGCAGAGGAGACGTTCATTTAGAATGACCAGCTTAGGAATCACCAATTAACAGTACAACCGATTAGAGCCATTATGAATGCTATACAGAGCATAAGTAGCAGACACACCTTAATATCAACTAAAAGACCAAGGACTTAGAAGGTGTGTCCAAACTTTTGATTGGTAGTGTATGTATGTATTCACATAAAAAAAGCTGTTCATCCTGTATTTCTGTATAGACATGACATCATTAACTCTTCACAATGAGTGGAAAATCATCAAAGCTCAAACAATGTTATGGGGCAGATAATGATGTGCACGTATCTGAGACTGGTGGTATAATTCCTAAAAAAGTTTAAGAAGTAAGAAGATTAAGAAGTAGATTTCGTATACTGTACATTATTATATTTGTATATTATGTATATTATATTCTGATAAAAAAAAACACCTGCTACATGTTTTATACAGTAATTTGATTTATACATTCTGCGTTCTTTTGATTGATTATCGATATAAATCAATACGGAAAACTCAAGATTTCAATCCCCAGTCCAACTTAAAAAAAAGACGCCAATCCTAAAAACAATTATATCCCAATACCAACACCACCACATTTTCAAATCAAACAAACATAAAACTTTAATATATATTAAAAAAAGACAATCCGTTCCATACAAGGTAAACACCCCAGTCACAACAAATCAACAACAATAAGAATGTCAATTTAAACATATGAGCTGATTGAGAGGAAAAGCTAAATTGTCACACAGAAGGAACAAACATGATTTATGTTTTAGGAGTTTGATTGACCTGTAGGCATGCTGTGCTATCTTATCATTTGCAATTCCCTTTAGAGAGAAGATCTCATGCCATGACATAATATTACAATTGATGATTAGCTCAGAAAAGGATATAGTGTTTTAATCAAATCCATGTTTAGATTCTTTAATACAGAGCTGTTGAAGTTGAATTTGAACTGTTAAAGTGATACACACTATAAGTACAGTGCCAATTAATTCTGTATTTTATACCATAATAAAAGCAAATGGTACATGGTTTACGGGACGATATGAGTCCTAGTGTGAAGTCATACACTGTTTGGAGAAAAGACCTAGATTTTGGCCCATGAGCTTAATTTTTAACACAACTCCAAGGCTTTTCTGTGCTTCAGCTGGTATAGTATATTGTGTGCATTTTAAAATAACAGCAATATACAAAACAATATCTGTTCAAAAATACAACAGACCAAACAATTTTCAATAGATAAGACTGTAGCAACATATATTACTTGCTAAATACTCTCTTAATAAAACAGAATAAAGCCTGTGGTCTTCATAAAACCTAGAAATGTATGAAACGTTTAAAATCTTTGGTGCATATGTACAATCCAAGCAAACAGTGTTATGTATGTACATGCTAAAACCCACTTCATTCACATACTGAAGGCAAACCTTTAAATGACAAGTTATTAAAATAGAGAAGCAAACTGAATATATGTTGTGGGCTGCATATACCAAAATCATAAGTCTCAACATCTTCTTGTATGTATGACTTAACTACATATTAAAGACAATTTTGAAGGCTATTTCACTTTAGTGAATTGTGTTAACTAAGTTTTTCAGAGTTTGATAATGATAATAACAATGATAAGGTGCATTTTATTTGATTAGGGAAAACATCACACCCTATATCTTGCTGAAATTTCCTGAGCTAAACTGCCCTTGATGGGCAAGCGTATAGATCATAAACTGACTTTGGAAATAAATAATATTTGCCGCAATAAAGGCAATACAAAACATTGCATATAAATCAATTAATCAAGTTCACACACATTTAGGGGTGTGAACGAAGCTGTTCCCTTAAGTTTAGAGCATGTGTACAAATCATGAGCCAGAAACACTCGAATTAATCTTCAAAAATCTTTAAAGTTTCTGAAAATGCTGGAGAAGTCACTGCTTCTCTCAAACTAAGATGTGTGCAATCTTTCACATTGTATAAATTTTACAATAACCAATTGTCTCTTGGCCAGCGATTGAGGGCTAAGGACACAAGCTCTGGACACAGACTCTGACACTTCATTCAGCTGCTGGTGCTGCTGCCAGAGTCATCATCATTGTCGCTCTCTTCCTCCTCTTGAATGTCTTCCATGATGATGTCGTACAAATCCTCTATCAGGCTGCCTTGACTCAGGCAGGTGTTCACTGTGGAGCCACTGCTGATGTGGGGATCGCTGGGGTTCACCACCTGAGGCTTACCATTCTTCATTCTGCTCACCGGGTGAACACACTCTGTATCACGAACGTACAAATCTGTGACAGACAGACACAAAATATCCACTGTAACACTAAAACAGTAAAATAGTTTGTTAAGCAGGTGTTGTTCTACATGCCTTTTTTTTCCAACAAGCATTAGTGCAGTGAATCGGGTCTGTCATATTGCCTCAACGACATTAAGTCATTAAGATTGAAATAGTGACATGAAGAGGCAAACCATGGAGTTGTACAAAGAGCCGAATCAAAAAGTCGAATGAAAAGCCAAATCGAGGAGTCACTCACTCATCGTCTATACCGCTTTATCCTGTATTCAGGGTGGCGGGGGGCCTGGAGCCTGGAGGCAGGGTACACCCTGGACAGGGTGCTAATCCACCCCACACACACAGGGTTGTTCACAGGCAATTTGGGACTTGTGGGAAGAAACTGGAGAACCCGGAGGAAAACCTAGACCCAGACTTGATTCGGCTCTTTATATGTCTTATAGAATTTACTCTTTGATTCATTTTTTTATTTGATTCTGATTAGGCTCTTCAATAAAGCCCTGGCTCAAAGAGACAAATCTTTTGCAAACAACACCTAAATATAAAATAAGAAATAAATAAACATACACAACATAAGAATATATATATATTCAGTATATGAATATATATAGATACAGTATGAGGATATGAGTTTATGGTTATGAAACTGTGGCTTGGCTGGT
>JAOVVB010112411.1:0-12741 GCA_028570985.1 Heterobranchus longifilis
CTACACACACACACAAACACACGCATGCACGCACGCACGCATGCATGCACAAACGCACGCACGCACGCACACCTTCACAAACTCACACTAAACATAATCAAATCCCTTAACTGCTGTAGTAAACAAATTTAGCATGTGTGTTCACATTAGTATTTTACTAACAGTGTTAAACAGCACTGCGTGTGTGTGTGTGTGTGTGTGTGTGTGTGTGCGTGCGTGCGTGCGTGTGCATGTGTGGGGGGGGTGGTGTTTAGTCCTTTTAACCCTCTGTCATATTTAGGTCAGCATGACAGTGGAAAGATAAAATGAATGTGTGCGAGTGTCACAAGACATTAACCACGCACATACACATGTGGGACACGATGCTTCAACATACAGTGCTCTATATACTGCAAATCGAGCGCCACATGTGAGCATCAATAATGTCTATACATACAAGCTGCTGGGTCATTGATATTGAGCGTTTTATTGTAAGACAGACAGACAGACACACTAAACATACTCACCTCTGTTGGTTTGTAGCAGTCTATTAATGATTCCTGTGTAAAAAGCAAAAAAGGGAAAACAAAGTGAGTTTTTGAGGGATTAGATGTTTTCAGACATCGTCTTAACAGCTCAGTGTCAGTGGTTGGTTAGCATGATGTCTCTTCAAGATATTTTCAGTACAGCTGGCATCAGACTGAATGGTACGGTAGTATTAGGCTTTGGCATCAGTCTTCCAGAATCAAACGACAATCTGTCTTTGAATGCACCAGCATTAAGGCCCTATCTACACCTATTTTGCTCTACGCTTTGGCCTCTCGTCCACACGCAAACAGACTTTTAGGTCACTAAAACAGATTTTTGAAAATGGCTTTATTCTAAAGTGCAGATTTTTCAAAACTCTGGTTACTGTGTATCCGTGTGGATGTGTAAAACAGAGTGTTTGGGAAACTGTGACGTCAGCTCCTCAATTTGCACATGCCCATTGTTGCTTTGTGTAATGAGCATGCACAGAAACAACAACAGCTACTGGTAAGCGGTAAGCAGCAACTCCACCTCGTCATCCGTCCACATGAGTCACGTTTCGCTGTAGCACTGTGGGCTGTAAAGATGTTCAATAAATAGGTATCAAATATGTATAAATAAAGAAATAATTAGCTGCTATTGTTTTACTAAACAAGTTCACTACGCATATGCAGAATCTTTGGTATTTGACATTTCGTTGACGTAGCCTTTAACGCCACCTCATTTCTGCGTTCTAGTGTGGATGGAGATATTTCGTAAAACGAAGATTGTGTGGACAAAAAAAGAATAATTAAACGGAGGAGAAAAATTTCCATTTTCAAAAGGATCCGAATCATAGGGAGAAATCCAACATACAGTGTAAAAGGCAGCGATGCTGATTTCTCCACTGACAGAAGACTCAATAGACCAGCATGCAAAGCAGTCACATGACAAGTTTGACTGCAAAGCGAGGATCTTTGCTTTAGAAAGATAGACGGACGGACAGACAGACAGACAGACAGACAGACAGACAGACAGACAGACAGACAGACAGACAGACAGACAGACAGACAGACAGTCTCAGGGGTATACCTGTAGTTTGCTGGCTCTCTCGTCGTCACTGTTGACCTCCAACAGGTCATCTATGTCTATCTCTACCTCTGGCATCTCTTCCTCCTGAAACACAAAAACACTCTTGGTTAGTGAGCTGCTGAAACAGATAAACAGATAAAAGATAAAAGACAATGACATGGAAACCAACAAGAGAAGAGGAGGCAAACAGGAAATTAAACTGGAACACTAAATAATGTTTTTGTTAGAATGATCGCACTGACTCATGTTTTTACACCTTTCTTTTTTTAGACACTAACCCCTCAACAAAACCAACCCCAATTACACACTTTCTCACTTTCAGTTCCTTCATTTCACGTCCGTATTCAAAACACTGTTTCCACGTCTCTGCACGCCAAGCTCCAAACAGCCCGAACATATATTTGCCTATTAGGAGCAGACATCATATGGAAATGTCATTGTGCTGTGCTGCGCTGCCAGGGCTGGGCCGTTTAGTGGCTCGGTGGTTAGAGGCTGTATTCTGCTCAACACCACTTCAAAGGTCCTGTGTTCCTCTGGTTCATTTTATTTCACCACAAGGCTTGTGCAAAAGAGGCACGCAGGGAGGATCAACCCTTTCCTCCCAGCTACCACATGATGTATCTTCCAAACTCTCCCTTCTGGGAATTAAAGCCAAGGAAACCATGTGCAAGTGCAGCTTCTTCATCCAAGTGGTGGCCTTTACCAGCAGCTGAACTGCTCAGTAACGTATTGCATGATTGCGGCAAAATGGACTTTGCTATCCCCACCCAGTATCGCAAGGAAATACATCCATAATGGATGATTCCCCACCTCACAATTTACGGCCTTTGCCAACATTCATTGTGAATGCAGGAAGTAGTATTATCCTTTTTGTAGGGAGGTGGCAAGTGAGGGTGAATGGGCGTGCAGCAAATGGGACTTTGATGCCATAGACTGCTGTTTGCATTCTGTTGCACAGCTGCAGTTATACTTGCATTTGTATTACCTGTAACCACAATCTTTCCCTTAGTTGCCTAATTAACCATATAATAATTTGCCATAACCAGTATCTTGCAAGAGCAAGCATTTAAAAAAACGTTGACATTGGACTTTGACACTGAACATATAGTGGGGTTTTGTAGAATTGTCCAATATCAGCGTTCTTTTTCAGCATCTCATTCTACTGCATCCCAGTGCAATATTCTCTTGGCTAACTATCATCTTCCATCAGTGCAGTCAGGCTCCAACAAAGAGCCATGTCCAAGCTCAATTTAGTATATTTTTTACACCCAACTCTTGAGCTATTTGTGACATTCGGTCACTTTCAGCTCAGTGATGTGGTCATTTGGTTGAATCATAATGGCTCTCACCAATCCATGGCCCCATATGAAACCACATTCCAGCAAATAAATTCACACCAGCTGACTGAACAAAGAGCCAAAGTAAATAAATGGCTGATGATAAGCCGATCATATATGAAGGTTTTGTTGCTGTTTGAAGGCGTCGCATGCCCTTGATGATCAAAAATTGGTTCTATGGTTCTCTAAAATGGTTAGCCACCAAAATAAGTGCTATTTTAGATTGAACACATTTGTTGGCCAGCGAACAAGACTGTAATACCTTTGTTTGATGCATGGTGGATGATCCCTGGTTCACTTTGCCCAGGATGCTACAACACAAACGATTTCTAGTTTTTTTGTGTGTGTGTGTGTTTATGTGCTCTCAAAGGACTCCTTCATGCTTTTGCCTGGAGCATACACTGGTATTCAGACACAGGAACAGGGAGGATGGAAGGACGGTTTGATTTTAGCTCTCAGCATTAAAGCTCAGTCACTGCGATTTCACTTTTTGCGTGGGTGAGTTGATGTGCACAGAATAGAATCAGCTCACAATTATACCTTTTGAAATAACAATACCAAATGTAAGATAAGTGGCACGTCTGGTACATTTTGTACTTGACAGCATGACTAAAGATGAATTGCAGTTTTTCATATAAATCATTAACTCTGTGAATGAATATAAAACAGGAATGTATATATGCTTCAGGTAAGCAATACACCTATCCTCAAAAATTCCACTTGACATCAGTGACACTTGCACCTTGCTTGCACATTTCTCATTTGCATTTGTTCATACACACACACACACACACACACACACACACACACACACACACACTGGACACTCATACATACACTTGCACACAAGGCTACCCCACCTTCATCCTCATTCCTGAGCCGTTAAGAGGCATTTACACAACCTGCATTTTAAGCATCTCAGTCTCTCTACAGACGAGCGTCCCCTTCGACCTCTTTCACTGAAATCTCTCTCCGCGTCTTAGCGAGCGGACCTCGCTCTGAAATCCCCTTTCGTTAAGGAAACAGAAAAAAAAAGGCGGAGTAACGAGGCAATGTGGCAGAACATATCAAAGCCTGTCATCTATTAGTATATAAGTGTGTGCGCTGTGGAACCAGAGGACTGAGGTTATATGCAAATGTAAAAAAAAGAAACATCAGAGGAGTTATTTCAAACAGAGATGAGGAGAGATAAATGGATAGATGCTGTTGCCATTAAAAATTTCATATTAGTCTTTTAGTCATATTAGTGTTTTTCCATTTCCATGTCAATGTAGTCCTCTATGCTGTCCTACAAAACCAAACTGGAGTGACTACTTAGATCTTTGACTTTTTGACATCTGTCTGCCATGGAAATGTGCAATTTTGGATGAAAACATAAAAAATAAAAAAAGAGGTAAAAACCAAGCTGCAGTGACTGCACTTTGGCTACACTAGCTCATGATATCATCTGTTTTCTGTATCTGAAGAATCAGTTTTGATGCTCCAACAACATCTTAGTAATTGAGTCTATTACACCACATAAATAATTAAGTAGCATTATGGAGAAAAAAATCTAATGCCAGGTAAACTAGTCCTGCTAAAAGGTAGCTTAACTGCTACCTCTGAAATCCACATGATATGATGAGGTTAAACTAACAATACCTTTTAAAATCACATATTAAATATATTCAATTAAATATGAATTTATTACACTAGCTCATTAGTTCTAATGGACACAAAAGTTGGAGGAACAAAAACACATTTTGTTTGTAGATAGTGCTTTTAATTTTCACGCTTATACAGAGTGCAGTATCTACATTATTTTAGGTGTAGAGCTGCAACGATTAGTCAACTAATTTATTAATTGATTAACTATTTTGATAATCAATTAATCGTTGAAGTAATTTTTCATGCAAAAATGGCAGAAAATGCAGTTTTCAATATGGAGATTTCCTGCCTTTTCTGTTTTATATCATATTAAACTGAATATGTCTGGGTTTTGGACAAAACAAGACATTAAAATACATCACATGAGACTTTAAGAAACTGTGATGGACATGTTTTACTATTTTCTGACATTTTGATTAATCAATTAATTGAGAAAATAATCTGCAGAGTAATCAATAATGAAAATAATCTTGAGTCGCAGCCCCATTTAGGTTTTATGTACATACGTATATCAGAGCCTTAAAACTCTTTTCCCTCAACTCCTGTTTCTGTAGTTACTTCTCTCCATTATTAAGTATATAGGTCAAGAAAATTCCCCACCATTTGGGTGGCTTATTAGAAAAAAGAAAAAATCGCCAAGCAACAATATTCTCAATTTAGGCGTTTACAGACGTCAAGCTTTCATCAAGTTTCATGCCCTTAGGACAGATGAAACCCATTAGAGATCCAAACTAGAATTTCAAGAAGGAATCACTGCAGATGGCTGCACCTTCTTCAAAGGTCAGCTTGTTTACACCTGACAGCAGCTACCTGCCAGTTCTGAAATGTGAGCAGGGCACAGAGATCATGGCCTCGGTCATGAATGCCAAAAACAAGTTACGAGATGTATAAAATAAATGACAGTGAGTGGTGCCCTGCCTGCAAACTGTGGTCTGCTGGTTTCTATAGGCTACAGAGAAGCTTTAACCTATAATAGAGATGAATACGTGAATCCATCTATCTATAAGTGTGTGCATGTGTGTGTGTGTGTGCGTGCGTGTGCGTGTGTGTGCATGTGTGTGTGTCTGACTATTCCACTTGTCAGCAGCCAGTCCGTCACCCTCTGTCACTGTGATTGGTGATGACTGGGGCAAGCATGGCCTGTGTGTGTGAAGCATGACTGCAGGCAATTGCCAACGACGTGCAAATCTTCACACATACACACACATGCGCGTGTTTTTGCCACCATCAATCAGAGAAACGCTCACCACAGGGCTTTGTCTCTCTGTGGAACTTGTGAGAAAGTACCTAAGTGTGTTAAATACGCTGTCTGCAATGACGAGAGTGGAAACACCCGCACACTTAACATGCAGATAAACACTAAACTTGTTGCTGTCCTGCTGGTGATTGAGAGCCTGAAATAGTTGAGGTCACACCCGCTGCCCCGGGGGAAAATCATTTTCCATCTTGCCAGCAGTGGAAGGGTAACAAAATGACAGCGCACAATGCCAAGAGACATAAAGGGACAGGCAAGACACACACATACACACTCACAGGAATACATTCAAAATAGTGCCAAATTAATATCTAATTTTGCACTGCTTTTGTAAGAAGATAGAGGCACACATTGAAAAAGCATTCACACGACTCATACAGAACCTCATACTAAAAATACATATTTTATGGGAGATATAGCTAGGTATTTATACACCATGTGCAACAAAAGGAGATGTTTTAATTTTTTCTTTGATATGATCCCAGGCAGCAGAAACATAAACAGACAGAAATAAAGACACAACCTCAGTATATATGCCTAATCTCTATAAACAGATATCTGCATATGAATGCAGAATCTGTAGGCAACTGGATAAGATTTTGGATTTGGAAGCATTCTGGTTTCAGTTTGTAGTCAGTTTGTAATCCAAGTAGTATTGACTAATCACATTTGAGCGGGCCTTGGTTGCATGCAAGTAAACAGTCCGTGTGGAGAGCAAATGCGGAAATGCAATCTCGAAACCCATCGGCTATCGTTTGATGGAAGACTTAGCTTTGTTTTTTTTAAAAAACATATCTACATTCATATGCAGATATTTGTTTTTAGAGATGTCGTCTCTCGACTCCAACTCCATTATCGCGTCTCAAAATGATAATTGGACCGTAAATTGTGCAGAGGCATGTGTTGGCAAACAAAGAAATGTAGACAAATGGATGAAAGATCATTTCTGCTTAAGGTTAGTGAAGTTATAAAATTATAAATTGTTACCTCTCTGTGCATATTGTCTGATTATGTTAGAAAAAAAGTGTGATATCTTGTGTATTACGTGCCAAAATAGAGCACTGGCAACATTGGCGTTGTACAGTGTGATAGTGTGAAATTGGGCAGGTGTGTGTGCGCGCGTGTGTGCGCGTGTGTGTGCATGCGTGCGTGCATGCGTGCGAGTGTGTTACAGAAGCAATATTTGTTGCAGATGAGAGCAAATGTGTGTGTTTGCATATGCAGAAGAAAGACATAGTGATGAAAACAGGAAAAGAGAGTTAGTGTGTATCCTATGTGTAGAGGATAGTGTGTGTGCAAGAGATAATAAGTGTTTGTTGTAATGAAGGCAACTTTGAGTCGACTGTGTGAGAGCCAGCGAGCAAAAGAGCGTGAGACAGGCCAACCAATGTGTTTGTTTTTGTGTTTGTGTTTGTGCAGAGAAAGTGTGTGTGCATGTGTGTGTGTGTCAGACTTGTTTTCACTGACAGCAAAACAGCCGGCAGCGTTTTCAGTCTGGTTCGTCTGCAATGAGGTGAATCAAAGCTAATGTAAGCGGCCCGACCCCGTGACTCACCACAAATTCTATTCAGACTCTATTCAAACACTCTCCACGAACAAAGAGTCAAACTCCTTGTGACAGGGAATCACTGCACTCGGCCAAGTGATTCATGATTATTCCTATTCATAGCCTGCTTACATGAACTAGAACTACCAGTTGTATTGAATGTCGGCTAAGACTTCCCAGAGAAATAATTTCTAAGGCCAATTATATAGAATGATAATTATGTTAGGTGGGTTCCATTTTTTTAAAAGTATATGTCATGCACAGAAGTACACAATCTACATTTAATGATTAGATAATGGCTGGGTAGCTAGCTCTTAACTTGTGGTACCACAGTATAGAAATTAGCTTCAGTCTGTTTGGTAGCCTTGCTAGCCTATCCAAGTACTGCAAGACGTTCATCAAAGAAAAAGCACACAACACAACTGTCCCTGAAACATTAGTACAGCTCTACAGCAAGAAAGGTTAACTGACCTGCATGTTTCTTTATTTTTACACCTCTATTTATTTTTGACAGAGCTGTGATTCGAATGTAATCAATGCAAAAATGCTGAAATGTAAAAATGATTATGAGAAAGCCAACCTTCCTCAAAAATACAGTATATACCCCTCAACTCTGATTGGTGGAAGTAAACGTGCCAACTCTGACTTTTTTGACATTATTATGCAATAGAAATGTGCAATTTTGGAAGGAAAAGAAATGGAAAATGAGCAAGAACAACAAAACAGAGTTAAAAACCAAGTTGCACTAGCGCATAGCAGTAGATCTCTAATGAAATATACTGGAACATAAAAACACATAAAACAATGTAGTCAAACCCACAGCCAATGGTCTATATAAGATAACACTGTAATAACAGCTTGCTCAGCTGGCAGCAAACATACTATAGATTACTACAGCTAGGTGCTAGGTCGGCTACCCCCTTTGGTTACATGAAACCTCTCCTTTCAGGAATTATAATTTGTTTATCTTCATGGCTATTTGTTAATCTAGCTAGGAGGTTTGAAGAACTGAGAATATATCAAATTGATTATTTTAGCAGTATAGCACCACTGTGGCCCAGGTAGCTGCAGTGTGGGTGCTACTGTAGCTAAAATACTTTGTCAGGACAATCACGGCAGCTGTCAGGTACAAATGCTGAAAATGGAGGCTTAGCAGTCGACACTGCTGTCGATCAGTTGTCATTTTTCTCCCTCCGGGCATTTTCAGAGTGTGCGTGCGGTGCGTGTGTGTAAGACAGACAGAGACAGCGTGGTTATGTTCCAGTGGTGCAAAGAGCACAGGAACGTTCAGTCTCTGTCTCTGTCTCTGTAATGGTTTATTGAAACCGAGTGTCTCTGTAATACACACAGAATGTGGCCGACATTAACAGATCCCCCACATGACTTAGATAATATTGAGTGCACACACACACACACACACACAGTCTGAAAAGGTTTCAAAGAGAAGTCATCTGTTAAATAAAATAACACCCACGCCTTCATTAATCACAGCTCTGTATGCAAATGATGAAGATTATAGAGAAAAACTGAATTGGCAAAGAAACATGGTGGGGAAGGAAGAAAGTAAGGTGAATTAAAAGTAGAGTAAGTAGAGAACAAAATATACAAAGAAAAGAACGCAAAGGAGGGAAAGAAAGTGAAACAATGATATAACAAGGGATGTTTGTCAAATTAGGAACCATGCAGAGAGGAGACAAGACCACAGAAGTGAAGTGAAAAACAATGAAGAAAGCTATGTATGAGAGCAGTAATTAGAATACATGAGAGGAGAAAATAAGATGCAGGGAGATGGGGAGCGCACAGATAAGTGGGTCACTGTGATGATGAGGCAGAGGAGGATTGTGCAACACAGTAAAACCTCACAGCTCATCCTTCTTCCTCTCTCTCTCTACACCGCCATGCTGTGTCACATCAAAGGGTTGAATTCATCTTCGGAGACCGTGTGAGCTGAGGGAGAGAAACTACTGCTCGCCAGAGAGTGGAGGGTGAGGACAGGACAAGGTGTAATGGTAGAAAGAAGTGTTTCTACTGCTATTTCCCTCCCTCCCTCCCTCGTCTTCGAGCACCTCCCCCCCCCCCCACCGGCGATGCAATTTGCTGAAACCATACAGCACGGATGATGTGACTTCACCGGATAAAGTTAGCTGCTGCAGCAAAAGCTCTTTCCCACGCTGATTCAGCTGTACTCTAGAGGACATTGTATATCAGAGAGGGGAACTTGGTAGAAAAAGAGGGTTGGGAGGGAGCAATTAATCCTCAAAGGAGAATTCCAGTCAAAAAATAACAATGATTCTGCATGCTGAATTCTGAAAGCTAATTAGGATGTAAATGTCTCAGTCATTCATTCACTGCTCATTGTGGTGGTTGCTTCTCCACAGGAGGGGTGTCGTAGCCCTGATTTTCCTTTGATCAACAAACTCACAGGTCAGCTAGGTGTTTGTGTCCTCATCCTCCATATAGGCGATTGCCTAGGGTGGAGGGGGGGCACCATGCCAAGAAAAAAAAAATAATGGGTGCCCCTGATCCGATATTCTTTCATGTTTTCAGAAAAACGTGGCTTTTGCCAAGTTTTGTGGTGTGCGCCAAAGCAAAGGCACAAGACTTTGAACTATCAGCAGCAGCAGCTGCATGGTCGTGTCTAGTAGATGGTAACTCAAGATTTGCGAAGTGATTAAGGTTCGGCATTTACTTCAAATGGTTAAGGTTAGGTCGTGGGAAATGAGTTTCAGGAAAGTAGGGTGGGTCATGATTTCTATAGTTTCTCGTTAAGCCGGAGATATACTTGCTGATCAACATTTTCTGAACAACAATTTCTGAGTACGTACGCAATAAAAGGACAAAATGGATGCAGGATAAGCGAGGCAGCACCATGCTTTCCCATGGTTAAAAGCAAGTACATCTCCGGCTTTACAGTAAGCATTGGATTTCATGTGTTATACATGAAAGACCGTATCATGCTTTAATTATCTTCCCCACAGTAACTATACATTCGTTTTACTTTGTGATACAGAGTGACGGTTAGCTATGCACATAGTAGGCCAGTGTGCACCATTGTCCCAATATTTAAACAATATCGAACACAGTGAATGCCATGTACTTTATAGCGAGAAAAACAACATCATCTGCAAACAGCAGAGATGACACGATGCTGTCACTAAACTGAGGACTCTGTCAGACCTCAGAAGCAGCTCGATATACATAAAACTGTAGATTTGACAAGAGGCCTCCTTACTGGCGTCTTACATCCACCTTGAACAATTATTTCTTGAAGCTTTCTGTAGCTGCTGCTGACATACACATGCTGTTATTACTGTACAAGTTAAAATCCTTGAAATCAGGGCGACCTTCAGCTCACCCAGTAGAGCGTGCTCCCCATGTAGGCTGAGTCTTTGCAGCGACCCGGGTTTGAATCCGACCTGTGGCCCTTTGATGCGTGTCATCTCCTCTCTCTCTCTCCCCCCTGTCCCGTCAATCTTCGGCTGTACTATCTCATAAAAGCCCACAAAAATAATCTAAAAAAAAAAAAAAAAAGAAATCCCTGAAATCGTCTCATCCTCCTTTGGTCAAAATCCTGATTTAAAGCTCAGACATATTTGTTGTGGATTCAACCATGAAACTGCCAGCATCTGTCTTGTGACTCTATTTCACAGTTTTGTGATTCGGGGGCGCATGATTCATTTTACTGTGTTTACCAGACACACAGTTCCTCCCTGAGGCTAATATATTGACAGCTGGGGCCCATTTGGACCTTTGCACTTGGTGCAAAGAAAAGCTTCCAGCCAAACTGGACTTAAAACATCAATAGCACCAAGGTCACACGCTGTCAGACAGTCAAATTAATGGATTTATTCAAATTCAGAGGCAATTAAAAAACCCTTTGTTGTGAGGACAGAGTGTAAGCAGTATGTAGAAGCAATAAACCAACTTAAACTTACCAAGAATAAGTTTTTTTTTTACACGTTTAATGGATAAGAGTAATTCTTTACTGATTGGGATCCATCAACATGGGATCCACCAAATGCATACAGTCATTCAGCACATGCAAAGGTAGACATGACGGACAAGTAAACTACACACCCACATGAACACACCCTGCTGATTTTGAAAGTCAAAACAATAATCTTCCTTCTCTCCGTCTCCCTCTCACAGACGCGTGTGAATGACGACAGTGTGTTTGCATCTTTTCGCAGTGCCAGCCATACAGAGTGAGTCAGTGTTTGTACACAGCCAGTTTATAAATTGTGTCGGCCTGCTGACAATGAAACCAGTGATTAACTGGATCATCTTGGGATGGGAGGGGATGTCATGGGAAGACAAGAAAGTCAGTGTGCAAGTGTGAAAATTCAACATCTCTTACCTTTCATGGTTACAGCGGCTTTCCATTTTTGCACAGTTTGCATCTGGCATGTCACTCGACTATGATTGCCAAATGCACTTGCCATTTTAAGATTTTTGCATACCACTATATCTTGGGACTCGAGGGCTATATTTGCAAGACCTATAATTCAACTTAATAACCTGCAGATAATTTGTTCTTTCCGGATCATTTTATTTTTCACCCCATCCATCTTTGTTTTCTCTTCTATGCAGCAGACAGATGGATATGTCACCATGAGGTTTGTAGAAACATCTAAAACCACCATGACAGCATTATAGTGTCCTAGTTAACCCCATAAACAGCACACAGGGTTAATAGGGGAAACCATGAGGGACATGGAGGGAAGGGAGCAGGAAAGACATAGGCTGACGGAAAGAACGAAAAAATAAGACGAAAACTTGCTCATTACCTCCGTCAAGGAGGTTATCTTTTCATTGTTTGGTTTGTTTGTTTGTCTGTAAAGCATTTGTGCTGCATTCATGTGGAAAGAAATAGTTTCTGATCATATTTCATGGCTCACCTGATCCGTTTCCTTTGCTCTTTGTTGTCACGCAAATACTGGAAACAGCTATCAACGTGTTGTTTAAGCACTGAGCAATAAGATACAACATATCTTTGTAGCGTCCGTGTTGTTTCGACATTACAACTTAAAGTTCATGAACACACCAAAGTCAGAAGAAATGGGAACATCTGAGGACCATGCACATTGGCCTTGGTGGAGGTCTGCACTCTAGTTTCAACATTTTATCATCATTTTATTATATTTTAATGAAATTTTAATTTAATGACATATTTCAGCACTGTGGCATCATTCTTGGTGATGTCATCACACTATCGATGTGGCAATTAAACATTTCAGGCATATGTGATTAACAGCGTCAACTACAGGCATACAATGGTTAATCTACATGTATGTGAAAGCCACAGGGATGACAGCAGAACAAAACACTCAAGGGAGAATCACAGAGGAGGAGGCAGAGGAGGATGAAAAAAACAGGTG
>JAOVVB010112459.1:0-12740 GCA_028570985.1 Heterobranchus longifilis
ATTAAAAAAGAGAACAGAAAGAAAGAGGAGTGCCGGAGAGGCTAAAGCAGGAAGTGCAGGACGGAGAGAGGAGGAGGAGCGATGCGAGGGGCCGGGTGGCGAGGAGAGAGGGCGTAGAGCTGCATGCACCACTGGGTCGAGGGATTTCACCCTCAGCTATCCACCTGCACCACAGATTAATGGTTTACAGGCTGCACTAACTGTTGGTGAATTATGAGCTAAGCCTGAGCAGACGCTGGCACACACACAAACAACCCAAGAGCTCTCGGCGACATCTTAGCTTTGCCTTTTAATAACGATCTTTGTTGTATTGATGCGTTTTATCCGGTGTTTGATGAAGTTTGTTTTTCTGTCCTGCAGCAGGCACAGACTACTCGGGTCAGACGTACAGTCATTCGCCCTACACCTCGTACAGTGAAGCCTGGAGGTTCACCAACTCCAGCATACTGGGTGAGTGTGTGTGTGTATGTGTGTTTACTGCTGACACCAAGCACATTACCTCTGTATATGACCTCCACAATAAAAGACAAATTCATTTAACTCATAAAAGTCCCCTGAGAATTTAGAAAAACTCACTATTGGCTTTATGATTCACAAACATTTCATCCTGACTAGAATTTAAATACACGGCTGCAGGAAAGAGAGAGACTCACCAGGAAGTGGCGTGCAAACTGCCTCAGTCACGTGTCATATGAAACCAGTGGGCTCAGTCTCACATCAAAATGTATAATAGCTACGTTGGTCCACAGCGCGAGACGTATCAATTTCACAATAAAGGCTCTAATATTGTGAGATATCTACGTTTTCTATGCCTATTATTTTCTATTGACCCAACCCATCACTAACTAGGGTTGCAATGGTATAAGATTTTCACGGTCAGATAACATCTCAGAAAATATCACACTTTCACAGTATATGGTATACACAATTATTATTATTATTAATATCAGTTATAAGGGTTTTTTTTGGTTTAAGAAACCCTTTATTAATTGAAACTAGAAACCATTTTTATTATAAATATGTGTAAAAATCTCCCTTTTGAAAATACATGAAACATTTTTTTCAATAATATAGACAAGCAAATGTACATGATATGATACCTGTCACAGTATAGCGTGAAACCAGTGTACCGCTGCAACCCTATTACTAACTAGGATTTACTTAAGGCTGGTGTTATTCAACCTTTATTTAATCAGGAACGTTCCATTAAAGTTGCAACCCTCTTTCACAACATGCAGGCCGAAATCACAACAGATAAAACAAAACTAGAAAAAGGCTAAAATAAACAAAGAAAGGAATCATTTACCAAATCAGATGCCCAATTTAAATTCCTTTTACAGACTATTCCAGAAAATGTGAAGACGTTCTTTTCCCATCTCACACATTCACACATCATTACATGTACATTTATTCCCTTTTGTCCAAAACAACATACTAATGATGTACAGACCAAGCCACAGTCGATCAATGAGACGCCCTCAAAAAAATATGCGTCACAACAATCAGGTGTTCCACCTGCATGTATACACTCCCTACTGGCCACTTTATTAGGTACACCATACAATCCAATACAACAGCTCTGCCACATGTTCTACCTGAGCAAAGCTTATAATGTTCAGTTTCTGTGAAACTTTCCGAGGTGTTAATTCAAATACTATATACTTTACTAACTACTGTATACTTTGCTGTTGTACTCCACTGCATTATGTTGGCAAAACATTAGCAACCCCTCTCAATATAGCAACGCATTCTCATAAACGGGTCGTATAATGAATACGAAAATGTATGCACAACAGTTCGTAGATATAACACGTGTTCCGTGTTCCATTTTAAATATGTGCCGGTCGCGTGATACACGTCATTAACGTCATAACGGGACTAATTCAGTAGGTTTAGGCTACAAATATACTTAGTTACATTTAGGCAAAAAACGACTTGGTATGGTTCGTAAAAAACCACTGGGATTGCATTAAAATCCCTACTTCTGTTTTAAATACACGTGACGGTCGCGTGACACACGGACTCGAACTCCAGTCTCCTGGGTGAAAGTCCAGTGTGAGGTCGAGCCAGAGCGTGTGTCTTTGTGTCTTTTAAACCTGCGACTCGTGTCTCACAATTCCGTGCGTTATTTACGAATTACAGTGAATTATTTTCGGAGTCATTGCGACGATCAGGGAATGAACGTGTGGTGGGACAAAAGCAGACAGACACCAGACATATTCATCACGTCATCCTGAACCAACACCAGTCTGGAAAGAACTGTCCCGGTCCCCGTCACATTAACGACGGTGCTGATGACAGATAAACATCCTGTCGTAGCTTGCCATCTGATTTAACCACCGCCTGGTTTTTGGCAGTTCAATGAACATCATAAACTCCTTTAGATTCTCTTTTGTCAAGCTGTATTTCTGCACACAGTTTAAGTGTCTGTTGGTAAGTGTCCAAAAGAAAAGAAAGAAAGCACAAAATCTGCATCTATCAAGTATTGACTGATACGCATTATTACCTTGGTGTTTAATAGGTGTCTCGGGGTTTCACACATCACTGTTTTGCCATCATGGGGTCAAGGACAAGCCTTTAAAACAATCAGTTTCCCCATCAATGCCTTAAAAACTCCCCCTGTCGTGTCTCATCCCACCCAATGTCACTATACCCCCTTTTTTCTACTGGGAGATAATATTTTCTAATTTCTGGAACACACTGAGGGGGGGGGGGGTGCAAACAGAAGGTCCACCTTAATCTATCACAGCTCCTCCAAGGGTGCAGGGGTGCACGGTGACAGGCACAAAATCGCAGAGCCGGTGGGGAGGAGGGCAACAGACGCAATTAAGGCTCATGAAATGCAAATGGTTCTTTATCTGACGGGGTTGGGGAGGAGGGCTAGGTCTCTCCTAGTTTTGCTGCCATCTGCTTGCCATCACCACCAGTGGAAGAACCTCTGGGTCTTGGTAATTTGTAGCTTTAATAATTTTCTCCCTCAGCTGGAGAAGAAAGAGGGAGATGGGGATGAAGGGGCCGAGGACGTGCAGCTGGCTAAGATTAGATTAACTGGTCAGATCACACGGAGATCTGACCTCTTACATTTTAGCACGGGCATAAACACACTCGCATGTTCACACGCAAGCACATGCGTCACATGTGCAGGCATACACACACACACATTCAGTCCCACTCTCGCTTCCACCACTACACAGCGGTCCTGCAGCTAAATTAGATTTAAGACTTTTTAAGACTTTCTTAATGACACTCGGAATGTAATTTAAGACCAATTTTACAAAAAACAAGATTGAAGAAGAAAAACCAACGTGAACGACATCAATTACTTAGAGTTAGCTGCAATTTTTGTTTATTGCAACATAAAACATGCCTGTGTTTTGTCTAATGGCGGGAGTATCGTATAGCCTGACCTATCTCCACAGCGCGGGAGTAAGGTCTGGCTCCAGTGCCTTTTCACTCTGTTGCTTGTTTGCGTTTCTTTAAACCACGAAGGGGAAGGATGCAGGAACTGAGGAGTTATGCTGCACTGTTTATCCAGTCAGCCAGGAGGAGGAGGAGACGAGGTAAATACCTGCTGTTTGTTGGCGGATTTTCTTGGCGATTTTGTTTCTCACTCTGCATGTGGGATTCCACTGCCTTGATTCCCAAAGTTGGAAGAACTTTCTGCATAAAATACACCGAGCCTTGTATGCATTGCTATGTACCAGTTTCAGCCGTGCTGTGAAATGTTGTTTAAATTGGCAAATTTTCAGTGAATTTGCACATTAATGCGAGAGGCATTCTGTATTTTCTTTTTAAATAGACAGAAAAAAAAGATTCATAAAGCACTTAGCATTTTTAAGACTTTTGAAATTTTGATTTAAGACATTTTAATATCAATTAAGGCCTCATTTTTAGATGAATGAATTCAATGCCTTTTTAAGGATCCAGGGGAACCCTGACAATACGTGCCTATACCCCATCAAAGATGACCCCGATCCAAGGTGTACTAGTGGGTCCCTAAATCCCAGAGGATGTCTGGAGGTTATTTAGGAACATGATCCCTGGCCGCTGGGGGCCGAGCCATAGGAGCGCTGTTCAAAGGGGTCAAAGTAGACACACTGTGTTTTTTTTTCCCTTTTCCTCCAATGACAGCCATTCATTTGTCATGTGGAAAAGAAGGGCCTTATAGAGCCTACACACACACACAACACTTGCTAATACCCACCGTGCAAACCCATTCCCCAAGGTCAAGACTGGGCCAAGGTCAGCACCACACATACGTGACCCTTGACCCCGTGTGCGTCCATCATGCTCAGGAAATAAAGCAAAGATTGGCAGCTGATGTAGTCAGGGACTAAATCAACTTCAGCTTCTGTCATACATCAAAATCACTTCCACCAACATGCACTCGCACTGAGGGCCTAATCATTTTATCGGCAGTGAAAGAGAAGATGAAGCAGCAGCGTGCTGGATGTGGCGCGATCAGACGGACGGGAGCTTTGTGGTGATTTAGAGCGGGAAGTGGTGTGGAAGTGTGCCTCTGTTTGGATGATGACTTAACTCTTTCTCCACCACTGACAAGGTTTTCCGTCATTTATGACACAACGCTTCCCCGCCGTTGACGATATTATCCGACAATCCGTGTTTTTGCCGTCATACCGCATTTCTGGCTTCAAAAACAAGCGAAGAAGACGATCAGCGGTAAACCGGAAGTAGAGACGTGAGGAAAACACCTGTGCCAAAGCTGAAATTGAAAAAGAAAAAACACCGGTCATGCCAGAGTGTCTCCCTGACGAAGAGGAGTGTGAATCGGATGAAGTTTACCAGGATATGAGCCCCCTCCCATGGGCTGGAGGCTGGAGAGGCTGATGTTTACCCGAGCGAAGGGCTCCTTCCCTGGGGTGGATCTGAGAGAATGTCAGGCTGGGTGATTAGAGCTCCAAAATTACTCTTTTTTTTTCAGGATTTCTCATCCATATAATGTTAGCAGACCTACCAAAGGTAGACAGATAACTTTTTATATTTAGACAAATAAGACATGGGCAAAAATGATAGAAATGACTGTTTGTCAAAAACAAATGCAAATTTCTCAGCTTTTTGCCCGAACTTTTTGAAATGACCAACATAAGTGTTGATGAATGAATGAAGCTAGAATAAAATGTATTTTTTCTATAAAAACAGGTCTGACCTTTCATTTGATATATTCACTGTTTACATATTCATAGTACAAAATATTCTGGGGGTCTTGAAAGATTAGTGAATATGATCAAAAATTCTGGCGCTGGCTGGCAACTTTTTAATAAAACTCTGGCGGGGAAAGAGTTAAACATCAGTGAGTGCAGCTGGAGAACATCAGTGAACATGATAGCCAACAAAAGGCTCCTTTTCTGCCTCATGAAAGTGAAGTGGCACTTGTAACACGTATGTTGACGAGCCACACATATGTGAATCAGGAGGATTTCTTAATATCAGCAGACAAATACTTGTTGTCATAATCTCACAGGTGCTTTATTCTATCATTCCAATTTGTCATGACTTTGTCAAACAGTTTGTTCCTAATGACTTCATATGATTGTTTTCTGTTTTAATTATTGCTTTTTAAAAATATTTTTTAAAATAAAATATTAAATTACATTATAATTAGACAGGGTCACACTGAGACCAAGGTCCCTCTCTATGTTTGTACTGAAAGTTCTTGACATTAATTATCCTGTTTTGAGAAGAAATAAGTCAACATTTTTCTGTGACGGTTGTTTCTTACAGTAGTTTATTGTTATGTTAAACATGTTGGGAGGATGAGAGTTAAAAGCTCAATGATTTTTAACCTGAACAGCCTTTGACAGCAGAACATCTGCAACGTGGATCCACCCAATATGGATCATATGTGTTGTTGCATAAATGATTGTGCATGACCAGCACGATGTCCACATGCCACACAAGATAGTCAAAGCATGTGTCTGCACTGGATTTTCATTTCAATGAAATCCCGTCTCAGAGGGGCGCAGCAGGAATCTCTCAGATCTATATGGAGCAAATAATGCAGGCAATGTGCCACTGTCAGTATAGTATTTAATACTGACACTGTACATAAAGCCACACAGAAAGTGTTGCAAAACTTGAAAGCTGGAGTCGACAAGAAAGTTTCAAGCCTGGCATTAAGAAGAGTGAGGCTGCTTTTAATCTGCGCAGACAGAGACACAGATGGCTCTCATGAGGTCCAGTAAAGCTTCATACTGGTCGGATGGACGGCAGTAAAAAGCTCTCTGAATGGTGTCGATGAAGCCTCATAAATTCCCCAGGCAATAACAGGACCTCCTATGGGAATGAAGTCCTCAGCAGCCAAGTCATTTGGAGCTCTGCCGCATTTTAAACATTGAGAGACCCATCCATTGGTGGTTGTGTGGATACTTTTTTTATGATCTATCCATTCCACACACACAAACAAGATGCTAACAAGTGTTTGTACAAACATGCATGCAGCAAAGATTGATAGATATGGGTAATAACATTAAGCAACGACAACATTGGGCTTAGCATCCGAGCGCAGTGAGTTCTCTGCCGATCACTGAGGGCAACAGGCTCTAAATCAGCCAGATGGAGCAGGAGCAGACAGCTATATGAGCCAGAGATAAAACTGCGGCGACAGTTCTGGGATGACGAAGAATTAAGAAGATCAAATTCCTCCGAGTGTGCATCTCTTCTGCATGGACCAGCACAATGCCACGCATGCACCTCTAGAGCTGCAAAGTTCAGCAAAATGCCTGGCGCCTTCAAACGCAGTTAGTTTGGACACACTGCAGATGGTACGATGCATTATGAGTACTGCAGCCTCTCCTCCAAACCATACAACCATATAGGTTGTTTGTTCCTACCCTCTAATACCCATACAAGTGTTTACTAAAATAGCGCCCCTGGTGGTGGCAGAAAACACAACCCATAGGAGCGTTTTCCATCCTCATATGTAAACGTAACGGCCGCTGTTTTAAACACTTTGTTAATGTTGTGAAACAGTTTGGTTAAGTTTGGGCAACAAAACTACTTGGTTAGGTTTAGAAAAAGATTGTGGTTTGCGTTAAAAACTACATTTGTTACGGTTCTTGCCCTAAACTGTCTTCCGTGGTCTTACAGTGATATTACTTTACATGACTAGTGTCATAATTACTGCACCCACTAAAGGGCGCCGCCTAACAAGAAACATAAATATGCACCATAATTGCTGCTTGTACAAACAACCAGTGTTGCCTTTTCTGTACACTTCCATTGATATTATTAACACAACTGAATATGACAAGTTAAGAGAAAATAGCCCCAAAAGTAAAATTATATTCAATGTAATTAAGTGTACATAATATCATTATGCATCCTGTTTCTGATACATTTATTTCAGTGCCAAGAATGAGCTTTGCTGCCACTATCTGGACAGTGTGTGTGAGAGCCCCAAATCTCTCCTTTCTTCTGCAGTGACAAAACTGTATCAGCAGCCCAAACAAAGCATGTCCTCGAACTCTTAGAGGACACCCTGAGATTAATACCCAAATGACTTATTTACAGCTCTGAGAGGCACATATGCAACTCCTAATTATGATATCAGTCCTTTTGAATAATTGATCCGAAGCAAAAAAAACGCTCTAAAAGAAAAAAGAAAATCGTTGTGTCCTTAGAAACATAGAGATTCAAACCTAAAGGCTAATCAAACCGTGATTAGTAAACCTAATTAGTCAGCTACTTTCCCAGCTTTTGCATGTCTTGAAATCACCATTCATGTACATGGCATAGAGACAGGGTGATTAGCAGAACAAAGACCAATGCTGTAATCTTCTCTCAATGGAGTGTCAGCAGCAGCCCATCAGGAGATAGTGGGGCCGGGCTGATAGCGAGGGGACTGTCGGGCCGTTGAGTGCCCGTGTAGCTGGGAAAGCTGTGGAATCCCAGGACAAAGGATCAGGGCGGAGGGGAGATAAGATGGGACACAGTGGCATGAATATCCACCGTGAAAACCATACTGCATTATGCATGCATGGCAACAGAACAAAGAGGAAAAAATATAGTATACTGTATATGCATACAATATACAAGCCACAGCTTCACACACAATCACATTACAATTAAATTGCATGAAGTCCAATCCAATATAAATTACACTCATCCACCCCCGCTACATTTTATGATTGTATACTACCCCCATCAAGAAAGTGCCATGTATTCTGCAGCAAAGTCACTATTCACCACAGTTTACAATGAATTACTCTCCTCTTGCAATGAGATCAAGTCAGAAAATGCAAATTATCTACTGATTATATATGCACCATCTGAGTAGGTCAATAAATAAATAACCACCGCATTTTAAAATGGTATTTAAGTCTGACTGTAACCTTTACTGTTATATCAATAGGTTAAAATGAAATACACAGACACACACAGACACAGACACACACACACACACACACACACACACGCACAAACACACAAGTTATCAGTAATTTTTCTTTTAACAAATCTTACCATGAATCATTTATCAAAGAGACATGTTGATGGACCGCAGTGTGCATGTATGTGTGTGTGCATGTATGTGTGTGTGTGTGTGCATGTATGTGTGTGTGTGTGCAAAGTCTGAATGGTTCTGCACAGGACTGTTGGTTTGTGTAGCCCCCTGTTGGCCTGACCCTCAGAGTCTGCATAAAACCACTCACCCTTCATCCAGAGAAACACTGTTGCACTTGCAGTTCAGTGCTGTAAATCACACGCACACGCACACACACGCACATGAATGTCTGGATAATGTTCACACTGCCACCACTCACACGGGCTTTGCCGTAGCCCCATGCAGTTGGGAATTTTGAGGACACCCCCCTCTACACACACTACTCAGCCCCTTTATGCTTTCTTGCTTTCTCCTTCTATTTCTCCCCCTAACAATCAAAGGCCATATGGCAAACATATTCCTACGGTTCATTGGCTTTTATGGCTGTTGTTTAAAGAATGGACCGTGGCTTGGTTGAGGGGTGTTCCGGGGGGGCAGTTTGAAGGGCAAAATAATATAGTCTGCCCTCAGTCCATTAGAGAGCCTTTATTTCTATTAGTCCAGTCACTAGGCACTCTGGGACCATTGAAACAACCCCGGTTAATTAGGAAAGAAAAACATAAGCACATAACGTGTTTTAAAGCAAAGTAGATTGCTGCCGATTTCTTCTGCGCCTCTGCACTTGCTCCCTGGGTGTCAGTCCTTTAACGCGTCGTTTGATTACTTCACTGGAGCTAATTGTGCTTCACTGGGAGATTCAGCATCATATTAAATAGATGGCCAAACAAAAACAGATTACATTCTGCTTAAAGTGTCTTAATCATACATGAAAGTGACTTTGGGCTCCTCTGTCGTGCTTGCAAAAATGTAATTCGTTATGCATCAAAAGTTAATGGTCCACAATATTTGGCAACAGCAAAGTGCCACCAAAGCTAAAACACACCGGCGGTGTTAACATGAGGATATTTGCAGCAATGTTTTCCTTCACTGGCAGGGAGCAATAATTGAGAAACATTTGGAAACCTTAACTTGCAGCTTAATCCTTTCCACTGATCCAGAACAGAACCTCTGGTGACAACCCTCAAGACTAACGTGTCAACTTCCTCAAAAACGAGCTGCCACAACATTAGAGGAAAACTAAAACACAATAATAAGGAACTCGATCTTCAAGGCACGTCATGCCTATTTGGCTCATTCTGCAAGGTGGAGTTTAGAGTATACACTCTCTCCTTTCTGTCCACAGTGGCTTTTTTACAGCATGCTGTAAGTCACTCGGACAGCGCCCCGCACCGCACTGCTGACCTGCATCTGGACAGCATCTGGGGTCACCAAAGTCACCCTGACAAGTGCTAAACCATCTGGAAACTTCCTCCTTCACTTTGCGGGGTCACCGTGAGGAGGGCTGATGAAGGAGACTGCTACAATGGAGGAATGACAGATGGGGTGATTTGAGAAGGAATAAATAAGAACCCAATCTTCAGGATAAATGTTGGCATTGTACGCTTCGGCAAACCACGGGTACGTTACATTTGAAGATAAGATTTTTTTTAATCCAGAAGGAAATTCTTGTTCCAGAGGTTGCTCAAAATTGCAACTATACATAAAGAATATAAGGAATATACATACATGCATAAGTATAAAAACAATAACAATAGTAAGATAAATTAGTAATTAAGCAAGCTAAAAAAAAAAAAGTAATATTGTGCATAATATTGAAAATATTGGCAGTGATATTGAAAAAGTAATAAAAGCAATATTGCACATGATATTGAAAGTGATGTTGCACATGATGTTGAAAAGTAATATTGCACTATTGAGATTATTGTTCTCGGTGTCCGATATTTTAGCTTTTCATATGTAGCAGATATTTTGAAACTTTACATTTCTCTATGCTTCAATTTTGAATTGTATATTGTGTCTGTGGTTAACATGTGGTTAGGTTTAGACACAAAAAACATGTGGTTAGGAAAAGGAAAAGTTTTGCCTTAAAATACTCAGTTTGACGCTACAATTAAACAACTAAAAATCACCCAGTTTTGTCGGTTTTGAACAGCGGTCTGCTGCTGTCTCACCTGGATTTCAAACCACCCACCGTCCCCTCCACCTCCTGATGAGAAACACAGATCATACACACGTGACCTGAACTACGTCACTTTCGAAATGTTGATATAATACGAATGAAACTTACAAATGCAACATATCTGTGGTTTTCAGAAACATACAACGCCAACATTTTATTCTGGCGACTGGGCTGCAGAAAGTGATTAGCTCAGAAGATGTATGTTTTGGAGAACTGATTTTAACTGTTGATGATTATCATACAGCATATTCAGCAGTATGGGAGATTAAATACTCTCCCACAAACCACTCATCACTAAGCACTGTTAAAAAAAAAGAAAAAAAAGAAGAGAGGCCCTCTACTGTTGTGGTCTATTAAGTACTTTTGGAAAATGGGAACGATTAGATGTTAATAGTTACTATTCCCCAGTGGTAACCATTCCAAAAAATCCTCCTCTTCCTCTTGAATTCCTCTTATTTTGTCCGTCTCTCAGCTAACATGGACCAGTTGAAAGGGTGTTTCTGTATTCAGATATGCAAACCGCTTCTGGTGAAGGGTGAGGAGTCAAGAGAAACATTCCACACCAAATAGAAAACAAGTGTCCTTGAGAGAACATGATACTTTCTTTGCTAGCGAGGGTAGTGCTCAGTGTAAAAGAGAAGGGGAGAAAAAAAAAGGGATAAACATTGCCGAGGACAAAAGAAGGAGAGCAGTGGAGAGGGAGCTCAGCGCCTGAGACTACTTGAGACACTTGAAAGATTTCTCAGTGGAGCCCTGGGGTGGACTCGGCACTCAGGATGAAGGATCCTGCTACAGGAAGTAAACAAGGCTCTGCGAAAACAGAGTGAAATGTTTAAGACTCAGAGGATGGATTGAGGGATAAAAAGGGGGGGTTGTTAATCAAGTGATGAGGAAGTTTGGCAGTGTAATGTGATGGAGGATGGGGCAGTGAAGGACAGGCGGGCATGTGAGAGTTGAGGGAGTGATAATTGATAGCAGATTACACAGTCGTTAGTCTCAGGTGAAAGCTGCAGGACACATCGGGAGGTTGCATGCAGAGCTAATTGCACCATGGGAGGCGCAGTTACTGAGGGCTATTGTTCCGTGGCTGCTGCGTCTCCCAGCTTTGTAATTAAAGAAATCATTAGGATCCAGACAGACAAAAAGATGGCATCAGAGAGCAAATATTATGTCATTGCTCAAAGTCAGTGAGGGAAAATTACACATAGAAATGGAAAGCAGATAGAAGGAGTATTTGAAAGACATTAGACTTTTCTAACCTTGGATTTAATGTGACAATGAAACAGGGACATCACTCTTAATGAGCATGCACACACATAAACCCCTTTAACACATGCACTGCAACCCTGAACGTATCTCGACATTACCCGGAGGAGCTGCATGTGAGACTGCAAATGTCCAAATCAGCCACTTTACCCTGCCAGACAAAGTCCCTGTAATGTCCGATTGAGCCATGTGTGAGAATTTACAGCGTACGAGTGGCCGCGTTCATGACATTTCTATCATGCAGCCGCCGCAAAACTGGAAGAAAACAAACAACCAAGGGTGAAGAAGAAGAAGAAGAGAGGGTAATTTACACAAAGACGCCAACAAAAATGTCTAACTGGAGAGATAGTCTCGCATTGCCAGACCTATCTCCACAGTGCTGTCAGCGCTGAATTATGGTCTGGCTACACAGAGGTTTCATTCTTTTAAAAAAAAAAAAAAAGCTCAGGCTTGTTTGCATTTCTTTCGACCAATCACAATCGTCTTGGAGCGACAGTGCCCGCCATCTACATCGTACTAGACTTCATGAAAACATGCTATGAGTATGAAATGTTATGTGCAAAATGTGTATTTGTCAATAAAAGTCTGGATGGATGGATGATGGATGGACGGACGGATGGACGGATGGACGGACGGACGGACGGACGATGGATGGATGGATGGATGGATGGATGGATGGATGGATGGATGGATGGATGGATGGATGGACGGATGGATGGATAGAGAGATGGATGGGTGCATAGATGATGGATGGATGGATGGATGATGGATGGATGATGGATGGATGGATGGATGCATGCATGGATGGATGGATGGATGGATGGATGGATGGCTGGATGGATGGATGGATGGATGCATGGATGGATGGATGGATGGATGGATGGATGGATGGAT
>JAOVVB010112470.1:0-12740 GCA_028570985.1 Heterobranchus longifilis
CTGCTCGATGGGGGGGTGGGGTGGGGGGGGTGGAGCTGATACAGGCCTACAGCCCCTTGGACAGGAGAAGAAGCTTAAGTCCACATCTCGGTTCTAATATAACAATGATTAGAACTGACGAAGAACTCTGAATGCTGTCACCTGCCCCTGTCTCGTCTCTCTTGGTTCGTACTCTTTTGCCTCCTGCATCTTTAATCTTGTGCTGATGATGACTGCTGTGGCTCTGACCAAGTGCTACTACAGGCCCACGTTTGGCGACTGGACTCGGCCGAACTCTACTGTATTCTGCACAGACGTGCTGAAAGATGAATCCAGCAATCATGGAAGAAGGAGACTTTGAACCAGGCAGACACCTCAAAGACCCCCACCACACAAAAAAAGGGGTGAAGATTTGCAGCATCCAGCTGCTGAGAGAGACAGAGAGGCAAAGCGAGACAGAGACAGAGAGAGATGGAGGAACACGACTCAAGCTGAGTTGCAACATGGGACCCCTGGTCTGAGAGGCCCGAGAGCTATGAGAGAGAGATCCATTTAAGCGAAATGGCAACTGATCCAACCGGATCCAACAATGCAGAACTCCTAAAGAAACCCAGCAGCCACTCCCTCAGCCACTTCTCATCTGTACATCAGAGCCATCAGGTGCCATCAGCCATCAGATATTCCCTGAAATTAGAACTATGGTTGATTTGCTTCATGCTTCTCCCCTTGTGCTCATTTAAAACTCTCAACTGTTGAACAGTGCATTGAACTATCAAATTAAATTCAGTTTCATTTGTAAACATCAATCAAAATATCATTCACATGATTCTCATAATCTATGCGGTGGTTCACTTTTGTTTATAAACTGTTTGTTATTGTATTCATGTAATCATCATTTAATCCTCATGTATTCATGTTTAAATTTAATAGTTCAATAAACATTTAATTTATAAAGGAATTGATCCTGTGATTTGTGTGTGTATGAAGTATTTGGTCACTGTGCATCGGGAAAAAGAACTCTGTAGAGACCTTAGTTATGAGACTAGATTAATTAATTCATTAATTAATTGGCTATCCAACTTTCTTTGATGGGTGGTGCCCCCATATTTGATATCAAGCTCACTCTTTCTGATAGCCGAAAGTTTAGACCCATCACTTCTCCTTCCACCAATAAGTATTCACTGAATTGTGAATTATCTTTATATACTTAATTAATAATTAATAAATTAATTATCAAATCTGCTACCTTAATAATGCTACACACTATGAGTCTGTGCCAATCAGCATCCTGTGAGGAGCTAATGGTAGCTATGGGCGTGGTTTAGGTGTGTCAACTGCACAACGATTCGTTCAAAACAACAATGGCTGCTCCGCATAGATGCTGCAATATACTGCAATAGCGCGGTTGTATCAGAACTGGAGAATATTTCTTCATTGAAAGAAGAGCAAAGAACTGAAGGCTGAACTTACTGCATGTAGAAACTTGACTGTATTGTAGTTGGGTTAGTTCAAATACCCTCTGCATTGGCACACCAGTCAAAGTATGAGAAGCAGGGATGAGAGCAGTTGAACACTTTATTTTCTTTACTATTCAGGTGATCCACACAATTGTACAGATGGTATATGGCTATACACAGGCAAGACACATGCTTTTTAGCTAAAAAAAGACAAATAAACAATAATAAGCAAACACATATTCTCGTAAATGTTAATCAAAGCAAATCATTAATGTATAGCATTAAAGGTCCTATATGTAACTTTTTACATGTATTAACAGTTTTTTATTTCCTTGGGTGAAAGGATTGTAATGTAACCTAAAAAATGAGATCATCCCCAACATTCTCTGCTGCCTATGGGCATGTGAAGGATTTGGGTCAGTTTTTTGGCAAAAATCATCAACGCACACTCACGAGCCCTCACAGCATCACAGAGTCTCTGCCCACAGCAGAGTCCTACAGTAGCACTAGCTAACATTCATTCATTCTGCAAATGTCAACAAACTACAGACACACAGCACGAAGTCCACACATGCTGTGTTTCCAATTATAGCATGTTTTACCGAAGTAACACACATGCTGTGTTTCTGTTCTATACACTCTACAGCGGCAGCGGCTAGAAGACGGACCGAGGCTGGCGGGCATGACTTCAGCCAGTGCAGGACTGCTCTGACTTTCTGCCAGCCAGCAGACTTTGTGTTGCGGCCACCAGCCCATTGTGAGCCCCTGTGCTAGGGTTTGGCTGGCTGTGTTCATGTGTAACCTGTGTGGGGGCTGCAGCTAGTTTGCTGGTCCAGTGGGGAGTCGAGGCGGTCCAGGTACAGACTGCGTTTATACGGCGTTTCGATGCTAAAGCCAGTAGCCGAGGCTCCGACCTGCTGGCTGCCGCTGCCAAATGTGTGTGGCGGAGGTACACCCTGGAGAGTAAACCCTGACATGTGAAATATAATGTGATATTGTGGTTTTAGCTGGCTAATGTGTGCTAATAATGTTAGCTTGCTTGCTAACAGGGATGATTGCTAGTTAGCTAACGTAGCATAATACTGTCCTGACTGATAATTTCAGCTAACTCATCCAGACTTGCAGGGCTGAGCTGGTCAGTAAATTGTCTGACTTTCTGTTTGTAAATTACTTTTATCAGCTAACGTTACGACTCAACCAATGCTAGATCCATGCAGTGTAACGTTAGCTGGTTAACCATTAGCTTGCTAGCTAATATTAGTACTATCAGAATACTGTGGAATATGTGGATATGTTCGCTGGCTGCCATTTGTTGCTTCGTGGCATTGGCTGATGGAGTGATTTGCAAATGGTAAGCTAGTGTCATTCTAAATATGATATTGTAATGTATTTCCCAGCATTGTATCAACATGATGACGGGCAATCATGTTCACTCTGTATCACTGTTGTGTTGTGGCCGATGCCCATGTCTGCTGAGTGCGAGCGCGCGAGCATGAGCAAAATGAAGCAGACTGCAGTTCACTTAACGGCCACAGATGTCATTAAAAACAAGGATTTTCTGAATCTTACGGAGAGCACCTTTAATAAGATAAATAGCCACAACTCTCTCAAATTATGCATCTGTTTCTCAATTGGAGGGTCAAGACCTGCTCACCAGCATGCTGCAGCAAACAAGGGAGAGAGGACTGAGTCTGGCCTAATTGAGGCCTCTTATGAGCTCAGGCGTGGCTTGTTAGCAACTTAAGCCCTGCCCCCCTGACTGGACAGGAAGGAGGATGTTTTTCTTTTAAGGGAGGATTCTCTACAGCTGCCCCTCAAATGTAATTACACATTTGACAATTAATCAGTTAAACATTAACATTCTAATATTATTCCAACATAGCCAGGGGAATGGAGGTATCCCACCACCCACCACCCCAGGAGGAGCAGATTTGGGGTCACCAGGTCAGATCAGCCAAGTCTGATGAGCCCCACTGGAGGACGGGCAGGGGGACGTCCAGATGGGCAGAGCTGCTCTGGTGGGTTACCTGGAAGTCACTGGCCTGACCCCAATGTAGAATGACCTGGGGGCTTGGGCTCAGGAGAGGCAGCTGTCAGCAGGAGATATGGCAGGTTAGGACAGGGGACTGGATAAGCTGGTGGGACGAGGGAAAGGCGAGACTGCTGCCACACAGGAACTGGGGACTGCAGTGGCTCAGGATCTGGTGACTGCAACACAGGAACTGGGTGCAAGAGTGGCATAACTGACTCCTTGAGTGCTTGCAGGTTCGGGCTGTTGTGGAATTGAAGGAGAGGTGTTGTCTTGCATTTGGTCCCATCAATCTCTATTCTGCCAGTTTTGGTATTATCCTACTGGAGGACTGCATTCTGCATGGGGGGTACCAGTTGAAGTGAAGAGAGCTTGAGTGGCATCTGAATGCTCCTGGAGAGATTTACCCATTCACACCACATTCATACAGGCGGATGGCAGAGGTTACCATGCAAGGTACATGCTCATCAGGGGATATAAACATTCACACACACTCACACACCGATGGCTATGACTTCAGGTTCAGTATCTTGCCCAAGGACACTTCGACATGTAGACTGCAGGACCTTCCGGGTTAGTGGACGACCGCTTTACCTACTGAGCCACAACCACCACAGCCGCTACACCTGCCCCCACAAGGGGGCGTTTAACAAACAAATGAATCGCTCCGTCTAAAGGCTGCTTGAAAGCAACTGGGATAAGGAGTTGGGTTTCGGTTTGTTTAATTCTCATCCCGATGATCGACACATTAGGCATTGACCTTGAATGGTTGTGGTTGAGATAGGTCGTCGGGCAGCGAGTCTCGCGAGAGTTTCCGCAAATCTAGAGTTACCATCTAGACATGACCCCCAGCACCTGTTGCTAATGGCCGACAGCTAAAAGTGCCCAGGCGGAACTCAGGCTTGTGAAATTTGGTTCTGCATTACGTGCGTCACATACCATATGTAGATGCAATAATATATGCTTTTGAGCCTAAATCACCGCAGGGGAAACTCCTTCATGGCGACAGCCCTGATCAGTTTAAAACAGAAAACACAACTCCACAACTTAAAACATCACCTGTAAACATCTTTTGGGCATTAGTCAATTAGAGTCAGAGCAAGGGCTTTTTTATTTCTCATTGTGGAAAAATGTTATGCAGTATAGAGGAGAAACCAATTTCTCGACTGGCAAGAACCACAATACAACACACAAAACACAAAACATGTTCAAGTTTTATGCAACCTAATCCAATCTAAAGAATCTAATATAAAGAACACATCATGCACCTTTATGGGTGGATTGAGATGGAAATAGGGATGCACCGATTTCTGGGCCGATACCGATGTTTGAAAATAACAATTTGGCCAGTGCCAATGTTTTTATGTTGTTTATTTGGTTTTTTTTTGTTATTTATTCCCCCTTTTTGCCAGGGAAACAAAGGAATCTTCATTATTTAAAAAATAACTGAACTGTTTTAAAGTCATTCAACATTCCATTGAACACAAATTCAATCATACAAACAACTTTTAATACAACCTTCTTTCACTTGAAAAAGATTATTATTAAAAACACTTTTTTAAAAAGCTTCAAAAACATTTTTAACCTTTTAACACAACATTTAGCCAGTGCAACATTGATGCAACACAACAGATAAATATCAGCCACTGCCATTGGTGAATGTCATCTTATTTGCCCTAATATGCAGAATGCAGTCAACAAGGTGAATATCGGCCGATACCGATGTTCGGCTGATACATCGGTGCATCCCTAGATGGAAAAGTGCTCGACTGTTGTACTGATGTGTGTTAATGTTCTGTGTTGTGCCTCCAGGAGCTGAACGACTTGAACATGTGGGGCCTTAATATCTTTCGTGTGGCAGAGTTCTCTAATAACCGACCCCTCAGCTGCATAATGTTTGCCATCTTCCAGGTGAGAGACAGGGAGACTGACCTTTAACCAACAATGGATTATATTATGTAGCACGACTTATCTGTAACCCCTGCTGTGGCTGCAGGAAAGAGATCTACTGAAGACCTTTCGGATCCCCGTGGATACGTTTGTCACCTACGTGATGACCCTGGAGGACCACTACCATGCCAATGTGGCCTACCACAACAGCCTCCACGCTGCAGATGTCACTCAGTCTACTCATGTACTGCTATCCACACCGGCTCTAGATGTAAATACCTCTACTGGTCTGCCGATACACATCTAACTTCACATGCACGGACTTCCACAAACACCAGGCCCTCTGCAAAGAATAAAGTAGTCAAAGGTACATTGTAAACAGCAGTTTAACTGATTCTTTTTCTTTCTCATTTCTGTCTGACAGGCTGTATTCACTGATCTGGAGATACTAGCGGCGTTATTTGCCGCTGCCATCCACGATGTGGACCATCCGGGAGTGTCCAACCAATTCCTCATAAACACAAGTGAGTCTAAATGAGATAAAGAGACGACACACAAACATATTGTTTTTTTTATTTTTTTTAAATAGAATGAGAAAAACAAATCATGATGACAAACAAAAAGCTGCTTTTGTAGAAAAATCCAAATGTTCAGGATTGAATCCACCTGATATGTGTTGTACGTGACCCAGACTATAGTCTCAACAAAGAGAGAAACAGTATAATAATGACAGGTCTGGTCTTCTGCCAACTCTGTGAAAGTGTCTGATTTTAGAAAGACCATAACGCTGAGCTCCACTATGTAAGAATTAGATGAGGCCACTTTTCTAGGTCAACTATTCTGATAACACCTGGCATTTAATTTCCTTCTACCCAGTAAAGGTTTGCCTTAAATGTTGTTTTTAAAGTCTTATTTTAAATGTCTGTCATCAACTTCAGTTTATTTAAAGTGCACACCACACAGAGAGTCTCTGTACACTTTAAAAGTCAGTAAACACATGCATACGCAGGTAATAATGTTAATATGACAACAAGGTTAGGATTAGTAAGAGTAATTTAACTTTTAAAAACAGTGATCATGCAGTATAACCATGTAACGTTTTATGTACGTTTTGACAGTTTTGTGTTTCAGTTTCCTCATAATAAAATGTAACTGAAATCATAACTAATCATAATGCTGGTGTGACAATATTGCACAGAGATGAGATATGTGTTGTGATTTGTATTTGAAATGAAAGAATTTGAAGTATTGATATTAGAGACACTACATTTGGTATCTGTGGTTATTTTAAATATAATTGTTTTTTCTTACAGTTTCTAATGTGTATAATATACTTACTGTTGTTGGAATTCTCCTATATGTTTGCCTTTGATACTGTCATCCTCAGTTTGAGTGAAAAATCACACTTTTTGTTTGTTGTTGTTATGTTTTTAGTACATTAATCTGTTAAGTCTGTAAATTGCGTGCTTTTCCAAGTGGAGATATCTGCCTCTAAAGCTTTATTTGCACAGTGCTTCTTCCTTAAATCAGCTAAGCAGATGCACGTTTTGAAACAATGCCACTGCAGTCTGACTCTAACACTGATGGTGGAAACATAGTGATGCAATTACTGTATGTGTTTTTGACTCATACGTGTTGCATGGTGTTTCCCTCAGACTCAGAGCTGGCCCTGATGTACAACGATGAGTCCGTGTTGGAGAACCATCACCTCGCTGTGGGCTTCAAGCTGCTTCACGAGGACAACTGTGACATCTTCCAGAACCTCAGCAAGAGGCAGAGACAGAGCCTGAGGAAACTTGTTATCGATATGGTGAGTGAATGTCATCTTGTTTGCCAATATGCAGATTGCAGTCAATAAGGCGAATATCGTCTGATACCAACATTCTGCCGATATGTCGGTGCATCCCCAGATGGAAAAGTGCTAGATGGTTGTACCGATGTGTGTTAATGTTGTCTGTTGTGCCTCCAGGAGCTTGTTATCAATATGGTGAGTGTTGTCAGTAGAGCTGCAACAATTAGTCGACTCGACAGAAAAAAAATCTGCAACTATTTTGATATAATCGATTCATTGTTGAAGTGATTTTTCATGCAAAAATGGCAGAAAATGCAGTTAAAAAAAATATATATATATATTGGTGAAATAACATGAAAAAAGTGTAACATATATACATAGAATATAAACAAGATATATGCACATACAGACATGCTAAAATATTAAATAAAATGCTATTTTCAGCCTCCCAAATATGGAGATTTCCTGATGTTATGTCATATTAAACTGAATACCGTATTTCCCCAAATAATGACCGGGGCCTTTATTTACCTCAACTGCAAAGTGTACCAGGCCTTTATTTGAAGCAGGCTTGTATTAGAAGGCAGGTCTTTATTTCTAATCCCCCCTGTTTGTCTGGATGAGTAATGATTATTGTTGAATTTATTACATTCAAAGCGATGGAAACCTACATTTTGCTTAGTTGGCATGCAAATATGACAGCCACCGGGAGTTTATACACCCTTGTTTTTTTCCCTGGCCATTATTTGGAGCAGGCCTTTATTTGTTTGTGTCAACCATGCTCCCGGGCCATTATTCGAAGGTCTGGATTCAGTAGCTTTCACTCCAGTATAGTGAAAAAAACTCCCTGGCCTGTTTGTATTTCTTTAAACCAATCACAATCATCTTGGGCGGTGCCACGCCCCGTCTGCAGTGGAGGGACTTTGAGAACCAAACAAAGGGGAGGGGGGACTTCCTGTCCACCGGAGTTGCAGCCCTAGTTGTCAGCACACTCATTCTATATCATGAAGATCTCCCTCGTCTCCTACCGCCTTTCTATTCCCATCTTTCTAGTCTTTTCTCTAATGTATTCCAATCAATTTTCTTGCAGGTTTTGGCAACAGATATGTCTAAACACATGAGTTTGCTGGCAGACCTCAAGACTATGGTGGAAACCAAGAAAGTGACAAGTTCTGGAGTACTGCTGCTTGACCATTACACTGATCGGATACAGGTGAGACGTCATCTTCCACTTTATTTACAAGTTACTTCAGTTGACAGTTTAGAGTCTGTTACAAAAGAAGTGAGCATTACTGAAGCATTGACGGGACATATTGCTCAATTTCCTCAAAATATCAAGGCATGTAGTGGTTACACTGTGTACAGGGACACCACAAGAACTGTGACTTGTCTCTGTTTGTTGATAGTTACGACAACATGGAGCAGGCTGAAGAAAGTTTAAGTAGTCTCTTCTTTTTAAATATGTTTTGGGGATTATAAGACGTAGAACCATACGATGCACCACTGATTCACATCTGCAGGATCTGGTTATCAAGGATTATGCTTAAATGAAGTAGGTGTTACTTTATGTTGTCAATTAAGACACAGAGATATTGTGTGGGACAATATTTTGCAGAAAGAAAGAGCTGTTCAGTATTATGTAACTTGAGTTTGATGGATTGGTTGATGTCAGCCAGGCATGCAGAAATCTATTTGACCTGATTTGACCTGATATGTGTAAAACACTTGAATCAGAGGTGCAGTGAATCTGAGCTTTCATTAAGAGGACCGTGGAAAGATGTTTATGTATTGTGTGGAGAAATGTTCGACTCGCAAAAATAAAAGAAACAAATTGCTTTCACAGTTTACAATTGCCTTTGAAAAAATTAGCGCTTCTCCCGCGGCCGTATGTGATTCTTACTAGTCGGACTGTAAACAAAGAGCAGCGCACGGAAGACGGAGTCTCTGTCCGGAAATCCATCGGGAGCGGATGTGACTCAAGTGAGCTATACTCCCAGAAGCCCCAAAAACTTGGCCGGTGCCCCCAGAAGCTAAATCGTCAGTAAAAAAAACACAATAGCTGATGGGTTCCGAGATTGGGGTCCAACAAGTGTTTCTATGGGAAATCTTTGATTTAAAGTTTCATTCTCTTTGGCGGCATCTATGGTGGTATAAGCGGTAATTGCATGCATGTTTTTTTTATCTGATTTTCACTTTCACTTATTTTAGAGGTGTCATCATCTGTCGTCTTCGCTCTTTTCTTTCTTTGTTCGGCCTTACTAACCGTTTACTCGCAACACTAGCAGAGACTCTAAAAAAAAATACCCAGTATGCCGCCTCACACACAAGTGAGTTGAAGAGTCTGTTGCGTTAGCTCCGCCTACCCTCTCCGCTATCGCCACTTGTGATTTTTCCAGAAATGTCGCCACAGACAGCCAGCTCGTAGAGTACTGCTTTCATCAGTGGGTCAAAACCTCAATCATCATTGTGTTACCTCATTTGGTGATATCGGGACTTAAAGGTTTTCAACGGGCTCTGTGTCACTGCAGCGCCGGCAGGACATGCAGATGAACGGCACTCTGCTCCCTGCTCACTTGCTGGCAGAAGTCCGCCAGATGATGCACAACGTGTCAGTTCATGTCATCCTGCAGACTTTTGCCGGACTTTCACAATCTGCATGTACAAGCTGCAGTGACACAGAGTCGGTTGAAAATCAGCAAAGTTTTCCTTTAACAGACATGTATTTAAATCTTTAAAGTGTTCTGCACCTTTTGGTGCGAAAAGAACGAAGGTAAGCCGGACTCAATACAGTAACAAGTGGTGGAGGAACTTTTTAAATATGATATACTGCACGTACTTGACGAAGTAGGTGACAAAATCACAAGCAGAAATGGAAAAGGGCATGCATGAATGGAAATGTTCATGTATCTTCCATATTGCACTTGCACTGTAAATTGAGCATCTTTCAATAAAAAACATCTTTGCAAAAAGAAAAGGAAAAGGGAGGAGCAGGTGTTGGGAAAAGAGGATACAAGTTGAGAAAGCTTTCAAGTTTTAGAGGCAGGGGACTGGATTTTGGAGTTGTACTAATTAATAGAAGAGAAAGGAAGAGAGAATAAAGTAAAAATGAAAGAGGTTATCAGTTGTGCCCCACCTCCTTTCAGCTGCTAAAAGATTTATTGGCAGATGACCTCCATGCATATCTGAACTTATATCTGCTTATAACTTTGCGTGTCCATAATATAGTGTGTGACATGTGTGCCTGTGTGTTTGTGCAGGTGTTGAGGAACATGGTGCACTGTGCCGACCTGAGCAATCCTACCAAACCCCTGGCCGTGTATCGACAATGGACGGAGAGAATCATGGAGGAGTTCTTCAGGCAGGGGGATAAGGAGCGAGAGCGAGGGATGGAGATCAGTCCCATGTGCGACAAACACACTGCGTCTGTGGAAAAGAGTCAGGTAAATGATCAGCCCCGAAATATACACATGTATGAATATAAGGGATGAGGGAAAAAATCGATTCATGTAAGAATCGAGATTCTTATCTTCTGATTCACAACTTCTATAAATCGATTTTTAATTTTTTTTTTCTTTTCTACAAAAACAAAAACGAAATATTGCTACTAAGTAATCCTACACAGCAAGATAAAGTCTTACTCCCTGTCTCCGGGCAGCCTGCAATGACGGCAACAGCCTCCGAGTTATCAACCTACATGCTGAAAATTACAAGTTTTGAAGATTTAGATTGTGCAATAAGGCAGGCCTGCTCTGTTCTTTCAGTGAATGATTGTAAAGATCTACATAGAATAATGTTTACATTTTAGGTGTTACACCAAAATGGGTTCCCAACCGACACTATTTTGCAGAGGCACCATCAGGGATGTGGCGCCACCCAGGACGATTGTGATTAGATTAAGGAAATACAAACAGGCCAGGAGTTTTTTTCCCTATCCAGGAATGAAAGTGCATTCAACCCAGACCTTCCCCCAGCGCGGACATATCGCTGTGGAGATAGTTCTTGCTATGTGAGACTACTAGAGAAATGCCAGCGAGTATGCGAGTCTATGCATGCACCGATCTGATACCACGTAATTTAGCCCAGGATAAAAATCAACTTCAAAATACTTTATGTTATTTTTCCATTATGACTGACTGTGAAACTAGATAATAACTCTGCAGGGTTGGAAATGACCTTTTTTGTCCACCTGCCACTGTGGCTGGTAGATGATCGATGTAGCTGATGGAAATCTACCAGCCCACTCAATAGATTATCATTGGTTTTTTTTGGGCAGGCGAATGAACCAACCCTGACTCGGTATTGGCCGATACGCAAGTTCAGATATTGGAATCTGTATCAGGAAGGAAAACATTTTATCAGAACATCTCTACTATGTTCTGAATCGAGAATCGATTCTGAATCGAATCGTGACCCCAAGAATCAAAATGGAATCATGAGATACTGAAAGATTCACACCCCTAATGAATATGATTGTGTGCACAACTGGATAAGTGTTATTTCTGTAGGTGGGGTGATGATAACCACAGTGCATCTGTCATCTCTGATCACAGCAGCCGTCCTCGTACATTTTTAATGCTGATTTGTAGGAAGTGAAACGACACCACTGTGATTTATATGATGTCAGTCATACTCTTTTTCTTCTGGGTGCAGGTGGGCTTTATTGACTACATTGTCCACCCGCTGTGGGAGACATGGGGGGACCTTGTACACCCCGATGCCCAGGACATCTTGGACACTCTGGAGGACAACAGGGACTGGTACCAGAGCACTATCCCACAAAGCCCCTCGCCACCTCCCGTGTGCCAGGATAAGGATCTAAACGCCTGCATGGACAAGTTTCAGTTTGAGCTCACCCTCGAAGACAGCTCTCCGAGAGAAGAGGGAGACGAGGGGGACAAGCCTACGCCGAACCACGTGGCGCAGGACTGCAGTCAGTGCGAGGAGGAGGAGGAGGAGGAGGGTAAAAAAGAGGACGAGGACACAATGGTCGAGGAAAACGAGGACATAATAGAAGAGGAAGACGAGGTGGCGATGGAGGAAGAGGAGGTGGAGGAGGAGGAGCAGGAGGAGGAGCAGCTGAAAGCTCAGTTGGAGGTGAGATCGGAAAAGGAGAGACTTTCTGACACAAGTCCTGTAGAGGAAGAGGAGGATTCTTCTTCACAAGCTGAAGATACATGAGTTCTGCTCCTGTATCTCCCTCCTCACTTGCACACATTATCTTGTTCATCCTTTCAATGGCCAAACCAAGAACAAATAAGACTGCAATGACAATACAGACCTTTAAATATATTTTTCAAAAAGGGAATAAATTAAAAATCACTTAAAGAGAAGGTAATTACACAGCAACTGTAGATTTGGAGTGGTGACAAGTCCTCCGACTGATTCCACAACGAACTTTAGACTATAAGAGGAATTTAGGAGAGCATCTGAAGACAGCGTAGCACTCTGGGACTGGAATGCACACACACAAACACACATAAAGTGACACACGCACGCACATGCACGCACACACACACACACACAAACACACATAAACTGACACACACCCACACACACACACACACACACACACACACACACACACACACACACA
>JAOVVB010112489.1:0-12738 GCA_028570985.1 Heterobranchus longifilis
GCTTCACTCGTCTTTTTTGACTGCATGTTTCCATAGAAACCACCTTGGTATTTACAAAAGATGTGGAATTTTGATTTTCAACAAGATGAGATTTTCCCAGATCTGAGGCCAATGCGTGCACACACGCGTGCATGCACGCACACACACACGCGCACACACCGGCCTCTAGTCTTCCAGTCTGTGTTGCCCTGACTAAATCACACCACTAGAGGGAACAAAAATAAGCAGCCACTAATGATTTCTACCTCTTCAAACACAGCTGGTGGCTCTAATTCAAGGGTGATAATAGGTGCTGAAAGTGTGTGTGTGTGCGTGGGGGGGGGGGGGGGGTCATTAGCACATCATCAAACGTGTGTGATTTCAGTAGATCTTGTAATTGGTAATTTTTACTGACGCCCCTGTCGTCTCCTCATGTCCACCCATGGAGAAACCACCACCCTCTTTGTCTTTCTGTCAGCCAATGACATTAAATGCTGGATGATAGCATACTTTAGTATTTTGCATCTTATCACAGTTTTTGAATTGGATTATGACTGAATGGTGAGAGAAGATATTACTTTTTTTTTCTTTTCTTTTTTTTAATAAAAAGTGAATCATGGTGACATGTGGGTCATGTATTGATGTATGTATTGAGTTGTCGGCTTACAAACATGATTTGAGCTGAATCACAAAACCGAGAATAAAAGGCAAAAATAGCATAGGACAATAACTCTGACACCTGCGGTGTTAAGTACATTTTAAGATGTACTAAACTTGGTGTTGCAATTTCCTTTTTTTATCATATCCACTTTCTTTTAATCTGCCTGCATTAATTTACCTTCTTCATGCTAAGTTAGTGATTATCTGCATGTTTCAGAAATCTTTCAATAATCCCCCTGAGAAAAGGACATTCACCTGTTGCTTCAATCAAATGACAAAAACATTTTTAGAGGGAACTAGGTCACCCAATGGCACAATTTGTCTTCTTCTGTGTTTTAGAATTCCCCAAAAAGAATTTAAATGCTCTGTTGGTACCTAGGTTTTCTCATCATTTTGTGCAAACACAAACACAAATACCCTGATAATACAGCCTGAAATACCCTGATAATACAGCCTGAAATACCCTGATAATACAGCCTGAAATACCCTGATAATATAGCCTGACCCTGATAACCACAAAAGCAGGGGCCTTGTTCAATTTTGCAGCCAGCTATTCACATGTGATGATCCTGACAGACTGCCACATTTTCAGGTGAATGATGTACTGTATATGCTTTGTTTACACTGGGTGTGGATGGCTTCCACCCAAGAGACACAGAACATGTGTTTAGTTGCATTAATGAATGAAAGAACAAGGCTAGCTAACCAATTAAAGTCCTTGACTGAGAAGAGAAACCTGACTCATATGTGTTAAAGGTTGGTTAATGAGAGCAATTGTAATTAATGATTGTACTGGCGAGATGCTGAACCCCAAATTGCAGACATGTGAATGTTTATCACTCCTGGTGAGCAGCATGTATGAATGAAAACAATTAAGAAGTTTACATTTTATTTAAAGACTTTTTGTTAAACCCTCCCTGACCCCAATTACTTTTCTAAAAATAATTTCCATGTTGCTGCGCCTTTTTGTTCTAACATGGCACAATGACAACTGTGGTAGATTTAACACTCGAAATTCTTAATAATCCAGCAACCGTCGAGTTTGACAACTGACAGATTTTGTCCTAATCAAGCTACCGTTAGCTCCATGAGAAGCGAAGTCACTGCCCTTTCCGGTGTCCTCATGAGACCTTATTTCAGAAAAAATATAGGCTACAGTAGTTGATGGCGAGAGACAAATCCTTTTTCTTTTTTTGTATCCCATTTGAATTGTGCCATGAATTACATATATGTTAATTATAACAGATCATTTTGCAAGTCAAGAAAGTTGCAGTTTGTCGCAGTACCATTTTGTTTTTCACTCAGTGAACTACTCGCTCGTCTCGCACAATACGTCTCCTTGCTTGCTAGCTAACGTACACTGTTAACAATTACCAGGTTTGCACAGTAAATTCTCACAATACTGTAATCATGGTTTTGCAATGCATGATGGGTAAAACTGTCTCTGATTACAGTAAACTGAATTGAAATGGTTCTCTGGACATTGTTGCGATGCATGCTGGGTAATTATTTGTTGTATTACAGTAAGCGGCTGTGGATTCAAATTAAAGCGGCAGCAGACGGCCGTTACTATTTGAAATATAACACAGGAGAAGCTGTCTTCAGTCAGGAATACTGTGATTTTACAACAAAATACTGTAATTTTACAGTAATATTGTGTCCGGGTTACTGTAGAAACGCAATAAATTTTTCTTTTAAACAATCATCCATACAATAGGCTTCTATTTGACAATACTGCATACTACTATGAATTTACTGTGAATTCTTAGCCAGTAATTTAAATTAAAGTGATATTTTTAACAGTGTATCTAGCTTTGTTCCCTGCACACATGTAACGATATCTTACAACATAAACATTTTATATGCTGCATGATGACAAAAAATCTGATGAAATTGCTTCCATTATCATTTATTAAACAGAAAACAGTAGAAATTATGACAACTGACAGGTGGGGGTTATACATGTCTGAGATTCTTAAAAATGATCCATTGCCCCCAAGGTATATCTTTCTTTACTGCATTAGATTACTCTTACATTGCTCATTTATTATTCTTATTCAATATTTATGTTCATTAAGTCCAATAAATTTGAATTAAATAAATAATAATTTGCCTAATTTCATTAGGTAGGCTATCTAAAGAGAGTGAATGAATGGTTTGAATCATAAAAATTAATGACATTTCTGCATTGATGCTGAATCATTTAAGAAAGCGTCATTGCATCTAAGAATTATTTATCGCAGCCTTAATTTTCACTGTTGCACCATAGATTTTACATTGAGAAAAAAATAAAATGCACCTCATTTACTCATTGTGTACTGTACACTGAGTAATCTGAAGAAAGGATAGAACTTTACAGGGATGACAGCCAAAAAAACACTTAAAGAGATTCCTGAAAATATTTCATCTTCCATGACAAACAGAGATTGGTGCACACTGAGCATCTGCCATACAGGTAGCATTATTGTGTGCACTGCAGGACAAAACCAGAGTTGGTAACAACCCACAGTTGGCCCAGGTCGTAGCTTACGTGGCGGACTGCCATACACATTGTGATGTGGACCCAGCGTGTGCCTTCTTGCCGAACATTGGTGATGCCAACTCTGTTGAGAGAGAAGCCGGAGAAATCTATAAAACCATCATCTTAATTCAGTTTCCTCAAATGTTTGTATTTGAGATTATTTTAGCTTTTTTCTTTTACAAAAAAATGTGCTGTTGGGTTTAGATTTAGTATATACAGCACATACTTATGAATACACATTCAATTCTGTAATTAGAGGCCATGCTTTTAAACCTGTATAGATTTAGACTATTTTATAAAAATAGTGGACGTAACAAATGTGACGTCACCCATTGGTTTGTGGACTACCGTTATGAAGCTTCGAGTTTGGCATTTTCGTCATCGTCATCTTGCGCTTTTGAAACGGGAATCGGACGTTACCAGGTAAAGGAGGGCGGGGAGATGACGCCAGTGGCGGTGACGTTTCAGTGCCACCGCACTAAGCTAAGTGCTAACGAGGGAAAGTTTGCAGATTTTCAACTGGCTGATGTGAGTCATCCGGTGGATTTTTAAAGCGGTGGGGAGTGGGGAGCTCTGGACGCTCGTGCCATTCACTGCAGTGACACAGGCGTTTGAAAATCAGCAAACTTTCCCTTAAGTTAGCAGCTAACACTAGCACTCACTAGTTAGCTTGGTTAGCACGGTGCAACCAAACACTGAACAAGACATTTTTCAGCAGCCAAAGTGTTATGTCGTGTACACACCGGGCGTGAATAAATGAATTAGCGTGAATTAATTACATATAAAGTCAATGTAAAGACGCGATTAGATGCGAGTTTCGGTTGGGCGACGCGAATGATGCAAATTGGGCGGTGCGATGACGTGGTGCGGTGAAGCGAATGACAAGAATTCGCTCATTCACGGTGAGTTGAATCAGAATCAGATCAGAATCTGATTTATTGCCAAGTAGTTTTTACATACAAGGAATTTGTCTTGATGATACGGTACATAACAAGAAACAACACAAAAACAAAAAGTATACATAAACAAATAAAAAATATCTGAACTTCCGCCGCGAGCGTCGCAATTAATCGTGCAAATGAAGTGAGTCATTGCTAAGTCTCTATCATGTTGCTAACATGGCGGCCTGTCAATCACACGGTAGCCACGCCCTAAAGTATCCCCTGTTTCATTGTCTATTTTCTTCTTAATGTGACGATAATTTACTAAATGAACATCATGCTGTATTGAAGAAGACTTGAAACTAGCGATTGAGACCATGAACTCAGTATGAAACTGTTTACTGAGGTAATGAATAAATCAAGTGAGAATTACGCTCATTTTCTCATTGACTTGTATACAACCGGATGTCTTTTTGCAACCAATGGAGTCGCCCCCCGCTGGCCATAGGAAAGAATGCAAGTTTTAAGGCACTTCTGCATTGGCTTCAGCTCCGTCCATTATTTTTACTGTTTAAACTCACACCTTATATCACAGGTGGAAGCAGTAAAGTTGCATGGATAGAGGGATGATGCATTTTAGTATAAGTATAAGTGTATATCCCATTTTTAAACTTACCTATAGCACTGTAATTAAACCCACTGTAATTTTAACATCATGTTGACTTGCCCTTTTAATTTAGTGCACATGTATGCAAGATATAATGCACATAAAGACATTTTTGGGAATATTAAAGTATAACTGACATGATAATAATGATTACTATATTTTTATCAGGAGTACTGTTGTTGTTGTTATTGTTCTTGCTTATGTATTATATAATAAAATGTTGTGGCTGCTTCAGGTTGTAACCCTGTTGTATCTACAGTATAAACTGTTTTTTTATTTTTTAAATCCTCCTCTCAAATGTTATTGCCAGACTGTGAGTACTGGCTTACCTTTGGTAGACCTGGCCGTTTTGGGTAACTCCAAAAACACTTCCGTCAGTCCCCACTTCAACCATTTTCATGTTTGGCCCGATCACTCGTGTCCAGGCAGCAGTGCCGCAGTTTCCTGGATGTAGTCCCTGTCATAAGGAGCATACATGGAGTCGTCATGATCAATGAGTGAGACACCAACACCCCCAAGAGTTAAAGGACATGAGATTTTACTAGCACTGCAGTGTCCAACCTTTGTGACGTAGACATTGTAACTTCTGTCGACTCCCCAGCAGCCTATTTCTGGGCCGCAGCTGTAGTACCTCATCTGCCTTCTAAAGGGACTCCAGCTCAGGGTACCCACTCTGCTGTAGGCCAAAGCTGAGCTACTTGTCAGACAGAAGGTGGAGAAGGTGTTGGCTTCTACTCCCACAACGTGATCATCACCTCCAGCATCCACCTGCTGCAAAGACTGACCTGAAGACACAGAGACGTCCATGTAATTTAGTCAACAACTGTTTACTGTGTGTGCTGTAAATGTGGAAAATGTGTATTGCAAACGTCCTTACTATACAAAGCTAGAATTACCGCCAAGTAATCAAGTTGCAGTTTACATCCATGTCTGTCCAGACTCAAATAATGTAGTGAAGACTTTAAAGGAATTTAATAAAAAGGTATTTTGTGTATTTTTGGCAAAGGTGGATGCTTCACACACATGTTAAACCGGGCAGCCCTGAAGATCTAAACAATCAGCAAAATTAGTGTCACCAATTCAGTATCCAAACAAATGTCTCCCCTTCTGTTCCTGAGTTATGGCATTGGCCAGAAAAGGTATTTTGCAGAACATTATGATGTCACAGTGAAGTTGACCATTGATCTTTTGGGTATAAAATGTTATCACTTTATCATTTTATCCTACTAGACATTTGTGCGAAACTTTGTCATAATCAGTGTATTCATTCTTGAGTTATGGGCAAAAAATGTGTTATGTGAGGTCACAGTGACCTTGATCTTTGGCATCCAAAATCTAAATCAGTTCATCCTTGAGGCCAAGTGGACGAGGTGTTCCTGAGATACTGCATTCACAAGAATGGGACGAATGGACAAACATCAACTAATAATAATGATGACCAGGAAGTAATAATAATAATAGGAAGAATAGTTACCAGTGGATTGTAGAAAGTTGCCAGCTACGTATTTGTAGACTCTGTTTGTGATGCTACATCCCCAGAGTCCTGCAGGTCCCACTGAGACATGCTTGAATCGAATTACGCTCAGTCTCTGCCACTGCTGTCCAATCAGGAAATACGGGAAATTGTTCCCGTCTCTTGCGACCACGCTCCCCAGACCAGCGTCAATCTGCTGAACATTATACAGCTGCGGAGCTTCCCTGCAGTTCCAGGCTGTGAAGACAAAATCAGCACAGGGAATGGGAATCACAGAGCAGTCTGGGGCAGCGGCATCTTGGAGGACAGCGTACGTAGGCTAGCTGTCATTGTCTGTCATTTGTCATCTGTCAATCGTTCATCATCAGAAATATATAAAGTATGTGCAAAAGACATGTCAATATAAATACAAGCTCTAGACATCATTTCATTTTATTTTGTAATATATCACAAAATTTAAGTCCTGCTTTGAAACCTTAAGTATTTAAGTAGTAGTTAAGTGTTTTTGGATTAATATTACTGCTGTTGTGCTTATTTTAGCTCCCTTAGTTTAATCTATAGCAATGCATCATACATCATACTCACATCATATTTTATTATCTTAACCTTTCAATCTTTCTTTAATCAAGATTTTATCTCACTCTTTATTTTTCTGATTATAGCTTTTAATTTAATTTTATTAAGTTCTTAACATTTTATTTTCTTGTGTGCATTCAGTCTCTAGTTTTTTTTAGTCTTTAGTTTATTTTTAATGGCTTTGTCTTTTTTATGGTTTTACAGTTTATCTGTTAGTCAGTCATCTGTGAACTGCATTAACTTGTATGAACGGTTCTATAGAAATGATTGATTGATTGATTGATTGATTGATTGATTGATTGATTGATTGATTGATTGATTGATTGATTGATTGATTGATTGATACACAATCATCCGGACAAAAGTAAGCTATGTTATGCTAACTGAATGCTAACAAAACATTGGCTAACCATGTATAATTAATATACCAGTATCAAAATATGATACAATATACTTTATTGTCCCCACAGGGAAATTTGTCTTGGACTCCATACTACATAGGCCTACTACATTTCGTGTTTTGAATCGTATTCACTGTGTAGTGTTTTCTTAGTTGAGCAGCTCTTTTTGACACTTACCTCGAAAAACTGGCCCTGGATAGAAATATGACGTCCGATTGCCGTTCCCTATTGATGATGAGATTGGAAAAAACATACTCATTAAATACAAACTCTAATCTAATTTCACTGCGTCAACAATTAATTTCGTGATAGAGATTTAAAGGGACAGTGGCTTACCATGACTGACGGCCAGGTGACACAGCACCAGCAAGGCGGCGGCGATAGCTTTCATGTTGTTCCTGTCTTTGTGAGTCTGTAGTCAGCAGTGCACTTCCGGATGTACCTCTGTATCTGTGCGGAGCTGCTGACCTATCATCCCATCTGCTTTGTCTTTTATACTCTAGACCCACGGGTCTGAGTCACGTGCGTTAATTACAGCCAGAGCTGGTTCTGCAGGCTGTTTGGGAAAGGACATTTTGTATCTAAATGTACTCTAAAAATAAACTACCTTTCAAATATGCACCTGGTTTGTCAGGTAGAGCCTCATGTGTTGCACTGGCCAAGAAAAAAAGAAGAAGGGTGGTGACCTCTGAGATGGAAAGCACGGATGAGATGTGTTTGTTTTATGTTGGCTTATGTTGTCAGGGCAGTCAAACCGAGCCCATGTACTCATCACAATGTTAAATGATGTCATACCTAATAATTGAACTAATTCATTTGAAATGTTGTTGGAAGAAGCACTACAACCCTTTAATTAAAAGTAATATCCTAACAATGAAAAAAATACTCAATGTGCCTGTTGATGTGCAGAAGAAACTACAGGGCCGGCCCTAGCATTTTTGGAGCCCTATAGGCAAAACCACCAAACAGAATTCAGCGAGTTACAGACACATTTGACTGTTCATGAAATGCAGAATATCACTCCAAACTAAACTGTCAGAAGGATCAAACTCCTGGACAAAAGTCAGAATCAGTAAGCCAAGCAGTTTTCACATACAAGGAATTTGCCTTGATGTAATGGTGCATAACAAAAAACAACAACAACACCACAAAAGGTATATATACAAGTAGAAAAAGGCTCCAAAAGACAGGTGGCATAATTAACTCTAATATAAACGGTATATGTAATGTGCAAGCATAACAGTAAAAATAAAAATAAAAATGCGTTAATGTAACGCATCATGATATATTGAGTGCTCTGGTGTGCAAAAGTTTACAAAAGTGCAAAAATCTACAATTGGTTAGTTAGAAATTGGCTAGTAGGCCTACTATAGCTTATGTAAGCACACATAATTTTTTGTTTTACAGGATCATTTTTTATATACAATTGCAAAGAAATGCAAATTCTACACATTTTGGCATATATTGTTGAATATATGCACAACATGACCAGAGGTGTGATCTAAAAGAGTTCACTGAATATCACTCCAAACTAAATTGAAAAGTTGGCAGCTGTGTCATAAGGATCAAACTACAAAAGTGCAGGTGTTTTATCACTTCAAGGTTCTACAAAGAATATCCTGCACCATCTTTCTACTGTCTCGGCCCTCTGATTTATTCCCCATCACTCTCTGCCCTCCCTGGCCTCTGTCTCTATGACTGAGTGTGTTTTCTCTCTACCATGACCCGAAAGAGCAAGAAGCAGTGTTACATCCTGTTTATTGCTAAACAGCTTCACTTTTTACAGACTGCAGTGCAGGTATGATGCATCAGGTGTAAACACATAAATCCTCTACAATGTTGTTATTAGAAAGTCTACTGGAGGTCAAATGCTTCTAGCGTTCTCTTTTCTCTGGCGTAATTGTGACCGGAAAATTCTAATTCCTAGAAAACCTTTCCCACAAAGTACAGTAATATTTTAAATATATTAAATATTCACACAAAAAAGCCTTCAAAAACCTTCACCAGCTGAGGCATCGTCCCCTATTTCCATCAAGCTAGCTCTGAGACAGATGGGTGAAGGTTGCAGGCCCCTCCAGCACTTCTGAGCCCCGGAGGATGCCACTATCCTGGGGGACAGACGCTGATGGAGGTGCCTACGTGACTTGTGGCTCCGCAGAGCCTCGGGGACCTCAGGGACCCACCCAAGGCCCAGAGAGCCATGAGACTGATGACTCTATTCGCTCTCTAATGTTGGAAGCCATCCATCACAGGAAAAAAGCTTTAACTGTGCTAAGTATGCCCACATTCAATGCTCCTTATTCGCTGCATCTAACCTGGTGTAACCTTAAAGGCCCTGACACACCAGGCCGACGGTCCCAGTCTTTGTGGTTTGTCTCACCCCGTATAGGCACGAGTCAGCCCCTGTTGCTGGCTTTTTGGGCGATTGAGCAGCGGAGCCCGTCGATGACAGAAATCACTCTGATTGGCTGTTCAGCTTAAGCGAATCAGTGCACGAGAAGAGAAACGGAGGCAAGGAAAGCAAGCAAATGGTACGTAACCTGGGTAAGTAAGCAGTGCCGGCATAAAGCCTTGTACTTCCACCAGGAGGAGACCCCCGGTAGAAGGAAGTCCCTCCTTCTCAAAGTCCCCTCGCTGCAGCCGGAGCGTAACGCCGCCCAAAATGATTGTGATTGGTTTCAAGAAATATAAACAGGCCAGAGAGTTGCTTCCACTATACCAGAGTGAAAGACATTCAATCCAGACCTACACCCCAGCATGGACACAGTGCTGTGGAGATAGGTCTGGCTACAAGAGACTACCAGGGACAGCGCACATTAACCAACATTTCAATGTACCAGAGTTAGCAAAATAGCTCATTTTCATCTGTCGTCCCTGAGCAGGTTAACACAAATGGCCTGATGTTAACACATTGCAACACGATACGATACGATACATAAATACATTACAAAGTAGCAGAATAGCCTGTGTAAAAACAATGAAAGTAAAGTTTGTGCTAGATGTGAGGTTGCAGGTTTGGTTTTCTCAATTCAGTTTGATGTCAGATCCAAGTGATTCAGATATTTGCGTTCTCACTGAGGTCTTTTGTTGCACCTCAGTGTGTATTGCCCAACTGTGTGTGTGTGTGTGTGTGTGTGTGTGTGTGTGTGTGTGTGTGTGTGTGTGTGTGTGTGTGTGCTCACCTCGTCCTCCTCGCAGGTCTTAGCAGCCAGGAAGAAGCAGGCGATGGCGATGCAGCGCAGGTACTTTGGACGGGCCTGCAGACAAACAGTCCCATCAATCAGGAAATCAATAAAATGTTGACAGCTAGTTTTACACCAGTGTACTGAAGTACACCTGACATCAGCTGACCAGTACACTGAATTAATATATTGTTTTGTGTTGAACTTCCATCTCTTTAATGCCCCTGTACACCCACACGTGTTTTCACGCATGTTGCCTGATTAGACCTCATTTTCACAGCAGACATTTTAACATGCAGGAAAAGCACATGTGATTGATAACATGTAGGTTGGTGATTTCCAGCTTCTTTGTGCATGCTCACTGAGTGACACGACTTAATAGCAGGGTTGGGTGATTGGACAAATATATCGGCAATTTGCTGAGTACATCGCTGGTTGTCGTTTTTTGGGCAATTTTTGTCATTTTATTTTGCTTTTAATTTATTGGTCTGCCTCTGAAAAACACGTAACTGCATTTAGAAGCAGCTCTAACAGTGTGTTCAGACCAGACGTGAATAAAATAATCTACTCGCTTAATTTGCGCGAGTTTGGATGCTGGAATCTTCCGTTTTGATCGCTTCATTCGCATGAGTAGTCCCGACGCTCGCCGCGGAAGTTCAGATATTTCAACTTGCGCAATGAGAGAATTTGCATCATTCCCGACCGGGACTCGCGTCTTTACATTGACTTTATATGTAATTCATTCATGCAAATTAATTGATTCGTGTCCGGTGTGAACACAGCATAAAACTTTAAAACTGCGTAAAACCTAATTTTGTAGGAGACAGGATTGCCCACAGTTGCATCATTGTTTCCTGCACCAGCCTGCTAATTCTCATTATAAAAACTGTCCGTTGTAACAGTAACATTGATCCGTGTCTGAAACTATGCCATGTTGGGTCCTTGAATTCATGGACTAACATTTGCTTTATTTCTTAGCTGCAGCTGATAAAGTCTGTCATTTCACCAGCTAGAAATGAGAAGCCTGCCTTTGTGTCCCTGCGTCTGAAATCAATCACACACAGTTTCCTCCTGCAGCAGGGTGCAGGGTTTACTGTACAGCCGTCATGGAGAGAAACTGACGAGACGTGAAGTCTTGTTGATTTGGACAAGTCACTACATCACAACACCTGTGCAGGTGTGACATATATGGATTTCCTTTTTTTCTCCACAATTTTTTGCTTTTTGGCACTTGGTTATAGAAGTTACAGAATTATTATTAGATTATGTATTAGAAATGAGAAGATTATTCCTTTTTTATTTTTTCTAATTCATCTTGTCTTAATACATGTTGTTGTTTATATTTTAACTGAACTTGCAATACATCAAAGTATAAGTATAGGATCAGTTAGTGAATTAAATTCACCTGTAAAACATTGATTTGCTTTATTTCTGGTTTTATGTCCATGTCTTTACCTGTCTTATTATTACCTGTACTTAAAATACTTCTCCCTATTGTGACTTTTATCATCCGATCCGATGACCCAGACCACATCCTGAAGTGGTCTGGATCACATTCTGATCAGACTGCACAGGTGTGTGGACAGAAATCTGCACACAATCCAGACAATTTATCAAATGTACGTCTGCATCTCTGCTGCAGTTTAAACTACTGGTGAAAACCAGACATTTCCTGATTTTGCTGCTTCACAATAAAAGCGTATAAATAACAAAATAACAGGGGACTTTTATTGTGAAGAATATATAGGAAATGACATGTGTTTATCACCGAATTAGTGGAGATTTGTCAGCGGCTGGAGCACAGCTGGGACCGGCGGTCTCCGCTGGTCTCTCTGCAACAAAGTGCGTCTCTCATTACAAAATAAACGACATATAAAGAAAAGAAGAAGCTCTCTTGTGCACCAACTGTCGTTTTGGATCCACCTATCACAGGGAATATCCGCGCGGAAATACATCTGATCACTATCTGACCAGGCAGGAGCATTAAAGTGTCAAATGTGGACACACGAGGACACACCTGTAATCTTATCTGGTGCATCTGATCACAAAAATCCCATTGAAAAGACAAGTGTAACCGCAGCCCGAGATTACTCAAAGTCATAAAAGTAGATAGATTTAGCTCTTCCACCTCTGTTTGTATCAAAGCAGCACCGATCAATATCCACTTCAACACCACTGGTTATCAATAACGCCGACAACGCAACTATTTAAGACATGAATCAGCATTTTTGTATTAGACTGATGGCAGAAAGCATGAGGCAGCAGCTGTATTTATCGATCAGGTAGTTGAGCTCACAAAAACAAAATGAGATATGAAACATGCACACACGCACGCACGCACGCACGCACGCACGCACGCACGCACGCACGCACGCACGCACGCACGCACGCACGCAC
>JAOVVB010112500.1:0-12738 GCA_028570985.1 Heterobranchus longifilis
ACATTACGACTTTTTTAAAGAAACAAATATTTGTATTGCACCACAGATAGGACACTGTAGTAAACTGCAGTCAATTCGTGAGGATATTAACGATTATCCCGATAATGTAAATTCACCACGATCAACTTATTGTGAGTGTTTTTTAATCGCAAATCCACGATAAAATCCATCATTGTCCCATCCCTACTTCATGCTTTGTCACATTTCTCCACAAGACGACAAGTAAACAACTTGCTTGTTTGCTGAATGGAGTTCAGATCCGTCAATATTTCGCGGCACGAAGATCCACACGATACACATATATGACGGTATTACCGTATATCCCAGTAAAACAGCAAGGTATGAAAAAAACAGATACTGCCCAAGCCTCGTACCCATGGTGAATCTGTGACACAAATCTGGGATTCAAGGAGTTAACATGAGTCAGAGGAGAAAACAGCCTTTTCCTCTGCACTGTACGAGTGTACATACCACACTGGGCAATCTGAACGGGTCAGGGTCAGACACAGTCACGCTCCTAGCAACCAGATCTGGTTTGATACAATGGCTAACTTCTCTCGCGGGGAACAAAAACCCTCTGCAGAAACAACTCTTCTTGTCTGACACTTTGGCAGTAATGCCCGTCTAAACAGCCCTTTCACATGTTGGGGGAGGAGCTCTAACGACTGTATCATTTTTCTAATTTGTGCAAGGGTACCCTGAGTAATGACTGCCAGCAGCAGTTAATGTGAGCAATATGAGAAGTGGCACACATTATATGTCTATTGTAACTAGGCATGGGACCATATGAAAACTTCATGTCACGATTATCCTGGTCATAATAATTGCGATTCACGATATTATCCTGATAATCAACGAAATATGCTTACAACTCTTAAAACAGACTGTAATCACTTTTGCTTTGTTGGGACTTTTTCTCATAAAATTGTGCCGTTTTTTTTACTTTAAACATTCCGACTTTTTTCTCCAGACATTGAGACTTTTGTCTCATACAATTGTGATTTTTCTCCTTGAAACATTACCATTTTTTCTCGCAACATTGACTTTTTTCTCATAAAATTGTGCCTTTTTTCCTTAAATATTCCGACTTTTTCCTTCAAACATTCCGACTTTTTTCTCCAAACATTACAACTTTTGTCTCATACAATTGTGACTTTTTCAACTCGAAACATTAAAAAATGTTCTCGCAACATTCTGACTTTTTTCTCATAAAATTGTATTTCAATTTCAAATTTCTCATTAAAAAATCCTTAAAACAGCACTAAAACACACTTTACTTTACATTTTACTTTGTTGGGACTTTTCTCATAAAACTGTGCCTTTTTTTCCTTTAAATATTCCAACTTTTTTCTCCAAACATTACGACTTTGTTCTCATACAATTGTGACTTTCTCTCCTTGAAACATTACAATTTTTTCTCGCAACATTCTGACTTTTTCTCCTTGAAACATTACAATTTTTTCCTCATAAAATTGTTTTTCAATTTCAAATTTCTCATTAAAATCCTTAAAACAGCACTAAAACACACTGTTGTCACTTTACCTTACATTTTGCTTTGTTGTGACTTTTTTCTCATAATATTAAGACATTTTTCTTATGAAATTGTGAGATTTTCTCAAAACATTTAAAAGTTATGTTTTGTACTGTCTATTTGTGTATTTGTGTGTGTTGTCGATGTGCTGACCAGTGCAAAATGAATTCCCTTTGGGGACAATAAAGACTATTTCATCTTTCTTTTATCTTTAACATTACTACTACTACTACATGACTACTTTCTCAAAACATTAGGACTTTTTTCTCAAAGCATTAGGACTTTTTTTCTCGGGACATTACAGACTTTTACTACTTTTTTTTTTCTTTTGTGAATGCAATGCACACTTTGGGTGTCAAACGCTTAATTTCCTGCATTCTGGTGCATTTTTAAGCACCAATTTGTACCTTTTCTGCATCAATTTATGGTCTAATTCCAGCAAAATAAAAGTCCTCTGTTCCATTCATGTTTTTATTGGTGGTGTGTGTGTGTGTGTGGGGGGGGGGGGGGGGGGGACAAAATGCACATGTTCTAAATATTGAGGGGGAAGTGTCCCCTGGGTCCCCCCTGACAAATCTCAGCCTATGCTATGCACGCGCACGCACGCGCACGCACACGCACACACACACACAGAAGGGACCACCAGATATCATCACAGCTGTAGCATTTTTCTGCATTTATCTCATGGACTATCTGTCCTTTGCATATTTATGCTAATTATAACTTCAGACAGCACTTACCGTGAACGAGACGCTGTCGTGGTGAGCTGGACTCATTAGCAGAAAAGCCGGTCCACCCGCAGGCTGTTGCAAAAACCAAAACAATCCAAAAAGACAAGAATTGTATGAAAGTTTTTGGAGGGAAAGGCCGACAAGAACGTGTCCACTTTCAGCTCACTTCAAACTGAGCCCGGTCTGCGCCCAACTCCTCGCTCATTTACATGACAAAAACAGCACTTTTTGGATCAGTGAGTTCATTCAGTGCCAATAATGGCGTCTCCCCCCCCCCCCAATAAATCTGTCGGAGTGTGCAGCACAGAGGACACCGGCGACATTTCATTGTGAAAAGTTAAACTTTTTTAGTAACTTACAGTATTGAAAACACGACAGTAACCCTGTATGTTACACAGAAACAGAATGATATGCCAACTACTTATAGCTTTAATTAGGTATAACAAAAATGTCACAAAGGAGGCCAACGTGGGAGTGGCGTATGAGAATAATTATCCACATGAAAACAGACGGATGCTATGCTAAATATCTAGCATATAGCCTAGCTTAAACCATGAAAACAAATGGATGCTAAATAGCTGTAGCCTAGCTTAAACCATGAAAACAGGTGGATGCTATGCTAAATATATGTAGCCTAGCTTAAACCATGAAAACAGGTGGCTGCTATGCTAAATATCTACCATATAGCCTAGCTTAAACCATGAAAACACAAAGGATGCTATGCTAAATATATGTAGCCTACCTTAAATTAGGTATATAACGTTAGCCTATGACGAGAAAAATTGTAATAAAGAGCGATAAAGACAATATAATGTTTTTATAAAGTTCACCTACCTAGTTACCGTAAAGCAGTGATACTCAATTTACGGCCCACGTGCCAAACCTGGCCCTTGATAGCGTGCTGGGTGGCCCTCCAACCATTTTCTAATTGACAATTAAAATGAATTGATTAACATGCGCATGTTTTCTGTACTTTGAATGTACAAAAAAATAAGGTGCCGAGAGTGCATAAAAAACATCAAGTACAAAGTGATGTATTTAAATGTTAGATATTCAGTTTAATATGATATAAAACAGAAAAACCCAAAGATATTCAGCTTAATATGATATAAAACATAGAAAAACCCAAAGATATTCAGCTTAATATGATATAAAACATAGAAAACCCCAAAGATATTCAGTTTAATATGATATAAAACAGAGAAAACCCCAAAGATATTCAGTTTAATATGATATAAAACAGAGAAAACCCCAAAGATTTTCAGTTTAATGTGGTATAAAACAGAAAAACCCAGAGATATTCAGTTTAATATGATATAAAACAGAGAAAAACTGAAAGATATTCAGTTCAATATGATATAAAACCGAGAAAACGCAAAGATATTCACTTTAATATGATATAAAACAGAGAAAAACTGGAAATCTCAATATTTGATTGGAGGAAAACAGCATTTTCTGACATTTTTGCATGAAAAATGAACGATTAATCGATTATCAAAATAGTTGGCGATTATTTTTCTAATCGATTAGTCGATTAATTGTTGCAGCTCTTGAGGTAATTAATAATTTTCTCATAGACTTATACAATCAGACTTCTTTTTACAACCAGTGGAGTGGCCCCCTGCTGGCTATTTGAAAGAATGCAGGTTTAAGGCACTTCCACATTTGCTTCACTTTTCAGAGCCGGAGGTTGCCGCTTAGTTATTTCTCACTGCCAAAACAAATGGAAATATGTAACACAAATATACATATTCAAAAAAATATCTGTATAGTTTGTTACCACCTTTCTATACACATGAAACAATCCAATTTTATTTTAATTTTTAAAGAATTCTTTGGAATAGACACTTGACCTAACAGCTCATGCTCCCATAAAAAGTGTATTCTTTTAGATTCATTTTAACGGACCAGGTGCTTTTTTCTCAGGTGGTGATCCTGGAGAGGCGTAATGCTGCAGGGAAGGCCTTGTTCAAGCCTGTGACCGCCTGGAACGGCAGCGAGGAAGACAAGCAGCGTCTTCTGGAAGAGCTGGAGCGACTACAGAAGGACCCGTCCATCCTCATCCACGACGCCATGCTGCCCGAGCTCAACAACGAGTTTGCCTCTGTAGGTTCTCTTTGAGTACAAATAGTGTGTTTGAACAATGCTTGTCTGTGTTTCCTGTCACTAAATGTAATAATCTCACTCTATAGGTGTTTGTAGTCCGATGGATCTACGCATCTTACGATTACCTCTCTGAAGTTATCGATGATATTCTGCACAACAACTGGTAGGTAGAAATCTTCAGTTTAATTTCAGATGCACTAAAGCCATTCCACATTTATGTAAGAGTTTTGTGTTAATGATTAAAAGTTTCTGAAGTTTTAAAATTTCCCCACAATAGTATTAAATTTGCAAGCAAACTTCCTTTCTACCTGTTATTGAATAATAAGCTCTTGAGATGTAAATGTAGTGTTTCTGTGATCTGCAGGCGTGAGATGATGCCTCTTCTGTCCCTCATCTTCTCTGCTTTGTTCATCTTGTTTGGAACTGTGGTCATCCAGGCCTTCAGGTTGGTTACCCATACATCTAGCCACCAAAACTGTAACTATAGTGCGGAGAATGATTTGTCTCTATTATTTGTGTGAACACATCTACAATCCCAGCCTGGCATCACCAGACTAATTCGCAAATGTGAAATTAGTTGGGGACTAGGGCTAACGTCCTCTGGTTGGTTGGTCAATTGTTTGGTCAATGTGTACTGGTCCAACCAAAATTTCACTCATTGGACAATCGCTGGTGTCACTTTCATAAGGCCATCTGTGTAACGGGGGGGTTGCTAGGACCCAAGAGCAGCAGTCGGGACAACAGGTACAATTGACAGAAATATTTATTCTGGTTACCTGTGAGACAGGTGGAACACAGACAGACAATGGCACAGCTTGAAGCAGGCAGACAGGCAAGAGTCAATGTTGACTGTTGGCTTGCTGCAGCGAGATGGGAGAACCCGGAAATCGTTCCACAGCTGTGAAACAAGCGGAGGAACAGAAGGCACAACTCACTCGGTGATGAGCCGGGGAAAAGCGGAGCAGCCACGGGCAAAGGCAGACGAGGACCCGGAAATCATTCCACTGCCATGAAACGAGCGGAGGAACAGAAGGCACAACTCACTCTGTGAAGAGCCGGGGAAACGCTGAGCAGCCACGGGCAGAGGCAGACAAGAACCCGGAAATCAGACGAGAACTCAGGGGCCAGAGGCCAGACCAGGGTAGAGCAGGAGACTCGGGTGGACGGCCTGGAGGTGGAATGGAGAAAGGAACATCAGGCCTGGAGGCTGGACCGGACCCGAGCAGGAAGCCTCAGGCGGACGGCCTGGAGGCTGGACTGGAACAGAGCAGGAAGCCTCAGGCGTACGGCCTGCAGGCTGGACCGGAATGGAGCAGGAAGCCTCAGGCGGATGGCCTGGAGGCTGGACCGGACTGGAGCAGGAAGCCTCAGGCAGATGGCCTGGAGCAGGACCAGAGCGGAACAAGAAACCTCAGGCGGACGGCCTGGAGCTGGACCAGACCCGAGCAGGAAGCCTCAGGCAGACGGCCTGGAGGCTGGACCGGAACGGAGCAGGAAGCCTCAGGGAGACGGCCTGGAGGCTGGACCGAACCCGAGCAGGAAGTCTCAGGCGGACGGCCTGGAGGCTGGACTGGACCCGAGCAAGAAGCCTCAGGCGGACAGCCTGGAGGCTGGACCGGACCCGAGCAGGAAGCCTCAGGCGGACGGCCCAGAGACTGGAGCACTGGATCAGAGCCTGGAGACTGGGGCACCGGATCGGAACCCGGAGACTGGGGCACCAGATCAGAACCCGGAGACTGGATTGCTGGACTGGAGCCCGGAGACTGGGGTGCTGGACTGGAGCCCGGAGGCTGGAGTGTTGGACTGGAGCCCGGAGATTGGATCACTGGCTCGGAGCCCAGAGACTGGATCGCTGGCTCGGAGCCCGGAGACTGGATCGCTGGCTCGGAGCCCGGAGACTGGATCGCCGGATCGGAGCCCGGAGACTGGATCGCCGGGTCGGAGACTGGATCGCCGGGTCGGAGCCCGGAGACTGGATCGCCGGGTCGGAGCCCGGGGACTGGATCGCCGGACTGGAGCTCGGCAGCCGACTGCTGCAAATCACTTCATACAGAAGTAGCACGCTCAGGTCTTTTCAGTGGAAAAGGACACATAAAAATGGCCGCCGCTCTGACCATTCTGCTCAGTTGATTTGAATGGCGATGACCTTTCTATCCAGTTTAATTTCTATGGTAATTACATTGCATTACTTTTTGTAGGAATTATATAATAATAATAATAATAATAATAATAATAATTGTATGTGTGTGTGTGTGTGTGTGTGTGTGTGAGGAGGAAGTGCGACAGGTCAAACAGCTTGTATTATATTCAAAGCTTTGCATGTATTTCCCGACCTCCGTGTCCTGTGGTCCACCACGGGCCTCTCTGTCCACTTTCACACACAAAAACAACAGCAGTGACATGAAAACATGATGAGAAAGTCCAGCGTCTTATCTTCATCACCCAGAGGGTTTGTAGTTATGAGACTCTGCTGTGGACCAACATTCATTTCCTCACTGTGCTTATCAGATCTGTCCTCTGTCAGACACCTTCAGGGTACCGTGAGGATCATCTCACTCTATTTTAGTCCGGAGTGACACCCAAACATCTGCGGCAGCCATCTTTGTTTGCCCTGCAGCATTAAAGGCACGGAGCAACCGCACAACTATCTATAATCCTCCATTTTAGATCTAAAATCAAAGCAGTGCTGGAATGTAACCAAGTACATTTTCTCAAGTCAGGGTTCCCACGTCTTCTTGAACATCACATTCAAGGACTTTTTAAAGACTTTCCAGGCCCAGTTCCCTCAAATCCAAGGACCCAACACAGCACTACAGGTTGATGACTGTTACAACACTGAGAATGTTTAGAATCAGAACTTGTCATGGATGGATTATGAGACAATGGGCCCCTGGACACAGACCTGTAAGAGGCCCCCCACCCTGTGAACACAGGAACAATACACCCAAACTGTCGTCTTTTTGTGGTGGTTTTGCATCTATTTTTTTTTTTACATTTTGCACCTCCTTGTGGTCATTTTGTGGTTGTTTTGTGTCTCTTTGTAGTCGTTTGGCATCTCTGTGATTGTTTTGCATCTGATCTTTACATTTTGCACTTGTGGTAATTTTGTGGTTGTTTTGTTTATCCTTGTAGTTGTTTTGCATCTATTTGTATTCACTTAGTGTCTCTTTGTGGTCCTTTTGTGTCTCTTTGTAGTTGTTTTGTGTAAGTTTTTGATTGTTTTGTGTCTATTTGCAGTCATTTAGCGTCTCTTTGTAGTCGTTTTGTGTATGTTTTTGTGTACGAGCAGAACGGAGCTGGAGTGGCTGCTGCTCTGTGTTACGCACAAAGAAAAGCAGTCAGCAGGTAACTTCTCCTCAGTTAAAAGTTAAATAAGTTCTCGGTGCATTGTCTCATATTCAGTCTGATGGAGATGTTGATGGGACAGAGGAGATGGTGGAGGGTCAGCAGCTTCGCACACGAGCAGATCCCTGCTTCTTTTACAAACAAGCGTTGCCTCGAACCTCCCGACATGCAGCGTGCACGCTCTGCACGCACCTCTGGGAGATATTTTACGGGATCTTGCGGTTTGTTGCGGGAGCAGCACAGCACGCACAGCTGTGATGGATGGCGGTGGAACAGTCTAAATCATATTTATCTACACTGATCTCATACATGGCCTCATAGCGACAGACAGCTTTAATCTCTGCACTCATGTGATATAATGTTTGGGAAAACCCTGAATACTGGTGCTCCTCGTTTAAAAATTAGTCGCACTGTCTCCAAAAATGGTCGCAAAATGCGACTAAATGGTCGCAGTCTGGAGCCCTGTGAAGGCACTTACACTATATATCGTCTAAATAGGGCCCCTTGAATTTTTCCCTCAAATTCACAAACTTTCAAGGATTTCAAAGCCCCGTGGGAACCGTGGCTTTAGTCCTTACTTGGTCATGGTGAGCGCCAGGTTGTAGTTGGCCATCTTGATTTTGTTCTGGGCCTCCAGGTGAGTCATCCCGTCCGTGCCCACGCCGTCGATGGCGACGATGACATCACCCTGGACCAGGTTACCCTGCGCCGCCTTGCTGCCCGGAGTGATCTGTGCAGACACAAACACAAAGACATTCAGGTCTTAGGTCTGCACATGTGGAACAGTTTGGTTCTCTAAGAACAAATCTGCAAAGATTAAAATAAAGAACAAAATAAAAATCACATTAAAGAGGTGAAGTTTCCTGTTTTCATGTCATCTTGTTTCAGGTCAGCGCACACGCCAATCTGCATCTTTCAATCACTTAACCACCAAAAGCTACGTGGAAAATGTTCAGTGTTTCCCAAGAAACAATCACTCAAATGGGAACAGAATTAATCAATAAATCAATGATTGATGTGTCTGCGCGCTAAAGTCCCCTTAATCTGAAAATCCACCTCAGAGTTTTGACCCTCATTCACGACACCATTACACAAACACAAAGGGTCGACAAGTCTGCGCTCAAATGAAACAAAAACTGTTTATTAAAAATCATAAAATCCAGAGACTTGGCAGGTTTTGAAATGCTGCAAATCTTTAACTGAAAACATCTGAAATGTGTTTACAGAGTTCCCACACCCTCATAAACATCAAATTCAAGGACTTTTCAAGGACTTCTCAGACACGTTTCCTTCGAATTCAAGGACCCAACACGGCATAGTCTGACACACGGATTATGGATTATGGATTATGGATTATGGATTATGGTTACCGTTTTAAACACCTTGTTAACTTTGTGAATTGTTGATAATTGTTGTTGATCTCTACAACGCGGTTTTAAGGTTTTAACAGAAAGAGCTGCAGGTGGAGTGATGAGGAGACTGAATATGTCGAGAGACGGGTCACATTATTTTTAGGTTTTTGCACTTTTTCATTTCTTAATTTGTAGAATGTCAATCAAAGGCACGTTCATAGGTTTGCTGTTTCTTGTTCCAAAATCCACATTTTACTTTTTGTTAGTGTTTGTAATGTGTTTGTTCAGAACATGGTATTTTGGTAATTATCTGGTGGACGTGTAAACTGAAGAGATTTTGGGGAATGATGACATCATCTACTCAATCCGCACATGCCCAGTGTTGCTTTGGCTCCGTGGCCGGCTCGGCTACATGCTACAAGCTACATGCTAATGGCTAACGGTAAGCGGTACGCTAATCAGCAACTTCACCTCGTCGTCCGTCCACACGAGTCACATGTCAGTTTCTCCGCAGCAGCTCGGACCGTGTACCAGAAAGATAAACTAATAATTAGCTTCTATTGTTTTATTATTGTTTGATTTGTTACTACCGAAGCTAAGGCTAAAGCTAACGGTATGCTCAGATTCTTCTTCTCTGGTGTTTGACGTGTCGTAGCCTTTATCGCCCCCTGCTGCCCGGCGAGCGTTTGTTGTGTTCTAATGTGGACGAAGATATTTATCAAAACGGAGGTCATGTGGATGGGATTTTTTTTTTTTTTTAAAGGGAGGACAAAAATATCTGTTTATAAAAATATCCAGATACATGTAGACAGGGCCTCAGATCCAAAAATTCAGAATTTCAAAATAAATAGATTCAGGTTGCTCAAATTTGATCGGTTAAATTCAGATTTTAAAAAACCAAATAGCAACATTGTTGGATCACATGACTGACAGACCGGCTCGACTGCCCATTCTGTTGCTATTTGACATTTTTCAGCTTGAATTTGCAACTTGAATCAGTTTCTTTTTTGTTTAATTTTGAAACTTGAATTTTTGGATCTAAATTTGTGAACATTGAAACAAATCAAGAAATGTCATATTTTAATTTCAAAGAGGTGAATTCAGAGCAAATAAATTCAGATACATGGTTTTCAAAGTAAACATATTTCAAAGCTATGAATTCAGTGGTGTTTAAATGTCAATATTAAGTATTCAGTGGCTGTAAAAATTAAAATACTTCTTATTTGCTTCCACACCGCTCTGCCTCGCGGTCGCTCCGCTTACGATCGAACACATTAAAATGTCGACCTGATGAAAAGTCAGAGGATCATCAAAGTTATTACAATTCATCCTGAGTGGAACATGCACTTTCATATTTGCACTCTTCCCACTTTGTATCACAACTGCTGCGCAGCACTTTCCCTCTGGATTAATAAAGTCTTATCTTATGAACGTCTGGACACAATTTCATCACAATCCATCCAATATCTGAGATATTTCAGTCTGGACCAGGACACACAGCCGACACGCCGCTCGTGTAGCTAAAAATAGTGATTAGGGGGATTTAAGTTCACATTGTGAACAAGTGAGAATAAAAGTCATGATCTTCGTGGATGAACTTTGAATTCTCGAACCTCTGAAAGGAAAGAGAGAAGTTTCATCCGTCAGATGTGGAAACTTTTAAACGTGTTTGTGACCTTTCAGAGAGTCTGTGTAACCTGCAGGCCTCTGTGGCGCCGCCGACACAATGACGGGACACAAGTGTTCATGCCTGAGTGTTAAACCCGGGACAGCTGTCCACACACAGATAACCCCCGCTCACTCACACACACTCACTCTGATTACTCCCCAAAAAAATCCCTCCTGCTCCTCTCCGCTGCATAATCCCTCGATTCCAGCTGAAAGCTGCGACCTTTGACCTCTACACCCCACTGTTAATTTTGGAAGCTATTTTAGATTTACTCACTTTAGACAAGAATGCTCATTAGTTTTAGTCAGTAACATAAATAAAACATCATACAAATGATTAATCATCAACCTTTTTATTCATCTACAAAGATTAAAAACTAGATGTAAATCAGTCAGGTTTGTTCTGATGTTAACAGTGCAGCTTAATTAAATGAAAAATATATATTTCTTTTGTGTAAAAAGTAGCATTTGATCTCATTTATATGCATATGGAATATGATGCCCCCCAAAAAGTGAGATACGGCCCTGCTAGCTGCTGTGAGTTAGCGGAGCTGCAGAGGAGACGCTCCTGTCAGGGAGAGTATCACCACGAGACACCACTGCACATGGGATTCATTAATTCATGCAAATTAATTACATATAAAGTCAATGTAAAGATGTGTTTAGACGCGAGTTCCAGCTCGCAACGCAAATTCGATCATTCGCTTCGATCATCAACTTCTGCAGCGAACAACACGAGTAACTCGTGTAAATGAAACAAGTCACAAAAAGAGATTCCAGGGTTCAAACTCAAGTAGATTATTTCATTTGCGCCTGGTGTGAACACATGGTGATAACAAATGTCTGACAGCCCGCCAACAACATTTTAATCTCCACTCGTCTACGAAAACAAACATACATTTCGTGGTAGTTTTTATTACGAGAGATCTATTTTTAGCTCGTCATTGTCTCGTCTTCGTCGTGGAAAAAAAAAGATTGTTGAACATTTTTCGTCAGTTTTCGTCACTGGAATACACCATGTCCAACTTGTTTTAAAAAACATTTTAAAAAGTGGATCATCTGTAGATGAGTGACTTCTACTGTAGTCTGGTGCATCGTCACTGTGCATGCCTGAGTATCTTATTGTTATTATTGGTATTGTTGTTTCTTGGTGTAGACCTACTATTGCATCTTGTTTCTTTGTTCTTTTCTTTTCTTTTGTTTCTTGTTTGTTTTGTTTTTCGGCTGGGGGGATCTGTGTGGGTTGGCGGGGGACCTGAGTTTATGGTGAGAAGTGTGATGGTGTGTTGTTGACTGTTTCATGTAGTGTGATGGTGTTTACTGTTTTTCTGTGTGTGCACGCCAGGAAGAATAGTCGCTAACCCGGTAGCAACTAACGGGGGTCAGAATAAACGAATAGTTTTCATTTTCGAGCCGGGGGAAGAAAGCAGAGGCTGCGTTACCCGTTAATTCCACAGGGCGCTCCACGATCCGGCTGTGCTGTGGTTTTGTTCCGTCCTCCGCACGGCGTAATGTTGACGGAGTAATGTGATACGATCGGGAGTCTTGAAAATTGACCGGATGCTGCTTAACGCGGCTTCAGCGCAGCTTCCGTCAAAAATAGACTAAGTGTGTATTTTTAGCGGAGAGCTGCTTCTGAAATGCGCTGCGGCGCGTCTGGTGGAATCACGATCATCTCCGGCGTCAGAGCCGCAACACGGCGCAAATGTGTCCTGTGCAATTTAGGGGTTAGAGTGTGTTCAGACCAAATGCAAACTTTTGATTTGCGTTGCGTTACTTGCGTGAGTTTGAGCGCGGGATCGTGGTACTCGTGCCAGAGCATCGCTGTAATGTTTCTTTCATCAACCATGACAGAAATAACCGCTGCTGCTGCTTTGTGTATGAATGGTGATATACAAATACATTTGCCTTGTCTTGCCTTTGTATCTGTTGTGGAAGTCCCAGATGCATCTGAAAACCAAACGGCGTCTGGATCATAGATTCATAACATCATCTGGAGGAACAC
>JAOVVB010112517.1:0-12738 GCA_028570985.1 Heterobranchus longifilis
CCTACCACGGTGTAGGCCTTATCATACAGTAGTTTACTGTAGACTATAATGTTTGTTATTCTGTCAGCTGTTTCTGCAGTGCATAACCAGATATCAATAATGCATTTCATACCTAAAAGGACTCAACGTAGCAAATCTTGTCACTGCTTCACTGTTTCACAACATTAATCACAACATTAATGACGTGTGCATCACGTGACCGACACATGTATTTAAACTGGAACACGTATTATCTATGAACTGTTGTGCATACATTTTCGTACATTTCATTACACGACCTGCTCATGAGAATACTTGAAGACATGAATACTTTGAGACATAACACGCAAAACACCCGAAAAGTGGCGTGCTATTTATATGCTTTCCCATGAGATTACGCAGGGTTAGTCTACACAGAAGTAAGGTTAGGCAGAACTGCACAAGTGTGTATTTGTGGAAAGAAGAAATAGAAGTCTCCGATACTATGTTGGCATTCATCCTAAAGAACGAGGAGTAAAGTCTGTCCGCAGGTCTCTGTGTGCCTTGGCCCCATCCTCCTTCTATATACTGCAGAGTGACTCACTATGAAGCCTCTGAAATACACACGCTCAAATGCACACACAAACACACTCACAAACAGTTACCTACTCCTTGTCAGGATGCCAGTAACACTCTTTCCCACTCTCAGCTCATCAGAGTCGGGGTCGCCAAGAGTGGCGGTGATGAACGGGCAGATGGTGCCACTCAATCGCTTCCCCTCCAGGAGTTTGATAAGAGAGACGATCACTTGAATGTTCGCCTGCCTTCTCCCAGTGCCACATCTAAAGTATACCAATAAGACGAGCCGAGGTGAAAATCAAATATATGCAGACTGAAGACTCTTAAAAGAAATGACACAGAGGCAGAAACAGAAAAGCAATAGATTCATGTTAGAAATTAAAGTCAGACTTCCCCAGCCAATCTGCAGCTCTCAGCCCCAAGCTCACCCGGTCCTACTGAATATAAGACGTGTATCTGAAATGAGAAATGCATTTTCAACCCTTTTAGATCACATCTCTGGTCATGTTGTGCACCTATTTAACAATATATGCCAAAAAAAATTGCATTTCTTTGTATTTTTGTATCAAAAACGATCAAAATCCATTATTTCTTTTTTCCTGTAAAACAAAAAATGACATGTGCTTACATAATCAACCAATAATATCATGGCATCCACCTGTTAATCAATCTGCAACTATTGCAGCACAGAGCTACTGTAACAGGTCCCTAGCTAGCAACACCATGGTGCTGTTGGTGCTATGTTTGTTATGACACGCCCACTTTTCAATCAAATGAAATTGTTCCCAATGTTATGTTTAAAGTGCCGCTGTACCTAAGTACAGCCTCACAGAGGTGCTATTGTGGCTCTAGGGTGGACTAGTCTTGTTTAAGAAAATACTAAATCATTTCCTAAAACACCTGGGCACTGTAATGTTATTGCACGTTACTCAAACAGGAAAGGATTAATACACATTCAGTGTGAGTATCTACAGCTGCAGGACCTTGTATGTGAGAATGATAAACTACAGAGATAATACATGTTAGCAGGATGACTTCATTGTTGTTTTCTGAGAATAAGACAATTATAGAACACCACAAGATTTCTGCGTTAAGTGAAAAGGCCTCACCAGCATCAGCATCAGAGTCCTAACATACGCACATTAAGAGAGGTGTCATGTTTCTGCAGAGGAAACCCCTCAGATGGACACATGGATGACTAATTGAATAAATAAATGCAGCCAGGTATCACGTGTCTTCCAGCTTCCCCATTACTTACATTAACATGTCAATATCTTCTTGACTCACTATCCGTCTCTCCGGTGATTTTCTACATGCTACACGATCCTGCACACACACAATGCACAGTTTTAGGGGATGATTCAACATAATTACTCTCATCTGTAGAACAAGTCATTGAAGCAGCAGCAGCTATGCAAATCAGATTCCTCCCTTCTTTCCTCTCTGGCTGCTGATGGCTTCCCGGGGCTGTGGGAGGATCAGAGGAACAGATGTCAGTTATTCATGAGGTCTCTGTGTCTTTCAGAGATGGGATTAAGATTGTTTTATACATCCATGTAATAACCACATCCTTCCTCTTAAATGTCACTCTGACCATTTGGATGCCCGGAGATGAAAAACATCTTTTTTTTTGGCATTTAGGTATATCAGGAAGAATTTGCACACACACATGCACACACACACGTCTGTTTGTATGTGTAGTGTGCACGCTCACATGCACAAGAGGAAGTGTACAGTAGGGCTGTTTCCGTGGGAACATGAGCTGAGCAGGTGCATTCAGGCAGGGATTCCCAATCACTACAGCCGCCAATCACCTGAGTGAGGCTGGAGCTGGAAGGCTTTCCCAGTCCCCAGTGTACACAGGGATACAACAGATGATATTCAAATCAAATCAAATCAAAAGGACACTGAATATTAAATGTATTCTTTTTTTGTGTAATATTTTCTCCTCTACAAAGGAAAACACTCATTGTTCTTACAGTCCCTTGTCACCTCTATTATCAGCCTTTTATTCCTCCCACTCATCCCTTGTTTGTGTGTCTGAGATTAAAAACGCTGCTCTTCATAAATGAAAAAACCTTGAATGTATGTTAATGAGGGCGTTACGTGACTCAACAGGGACACTTAAAATGTGGAATAAATTCAAGTCCCTGTAGTTACAGTAATCTATTCAAATTCAAACAATAGACCTTTTTCACGACAGACATTTTGACATGTCATAGTCGGAAAAGCACAGGTGAAATTCATATTAACGACGGCTCAGTTCTATTCCAGTAAGCTATTCCATCATTAATATCATACATCATTTATGTTATGAAATGCACCTGTGACAAGTCAAAAGGTATATAGTGCAGACATATAAGCACCTTTCCCACATGCACTGCAAACGTGAATGTATGTAGACATTACACAGAGGAGCTCAATGTGAGAATGTCTGAATCAGCTGGACTGTACATTAAACAGACTTTACTCTGCCAGCTCCCTCGTACAAAGTCTGTGTGTCCGGAGAATTCACAGCGAGCAAGTCGGCACGTTGTTGTTTCTATCATGCGGCTGGCGCAAAACCAGAAGACAACAAACAACCGAGTGTGAAGAAGAAGAAGAAGAAGAAGAAGAAGAAGGGTAATTTACACAAAGACGGCAACGAAAATGTCTAACTGGAGAGACGACGAGATTCTGGAACTTCTTAAAAACCGGCTAATGTGACCGCAGTGTAATCTGCATCATGTCCTGCCTCCCAGGTACCACCCCTCGTCTAAACCAAATAAAGTATTTCCAGTAAACGAGAACACGTCTGACACGGACAATCTCCTGTTGTGTGAAAGGGCAACTCCGGACGATGTACCGACCTGATTCTCCGGACATTAAAACATATTATAGGAGAAAACAGCGACTGTATAGTATAGTATGGAGGCAAAAAGAGGCATAAATGTTGACCATTGGCAGTAATGTGTGTTGAACAGAAACACAGAGCCTGTTGCAGCGATTGTTCACAGACAATCACAAGCTGCATCAATGGGCTGCAACCTTGTTAGCATTCATAGTTAGCATTAATTAGCATTCATGAGAATTCTAAGATATTCCCCAAGTTCTTGTGCCGTTTTGCACCAAAAGAGAGCTAGTATGATGTTATTGCACACTAACACGAGAGTTTGTCCCATTAAAAATGTGTTTTGAATTGTGGGTTTTCTGTCGGTGTTATCTGGATTTGATACAGGATCATGAGGACATCTGAGTGAGACTGAGATGGAAACTGTCACTCACGCTGCAGGGTCGTCCTTTAACGGTCTGACAATCAAATCTGTCCTCCACAGTGATGTCCCTGTGCGATGGCTGCTCTTTATTATTCTGCAACTCATTACCATAACTGAAGACGCAACTTTGCCCTTGAACAGAGAGATGCATGTTCACTTTCAGACACACACACACACACACACACATTCACAAACACACCACCAAAACCAGTCTTTCTCTTCTAAATTATAAAATAAGGTTAAAATCTGTCTGACACTGATCACAGTCTGATGCGTGTTTCAATAGAAGCAAGGGAAAGGCACAATGTTTTTTCATTCCATATTTTTCTGTGTGGTTATTCATTCAGCCATGCCAAGCGCACACACACTAGTGTCCCTTCCTCTTTGAATTCAGATAATACAAAACGAGGAGGACGTGAGAACAATCTTTTGTGGCACATTTTTGATCAGACAGTGAGAGATGTGAAGGTATCCGGAGAGATAAGACCGAGAGAACAACAACAGGGTTTTCATCTATTATCCTTTCATTAGACTCAGCTCCTCCTGCTGTCAAATTAATTGCACTCTTGTCTCCTTCTGTGTGTGTATATGCAACGGTCCAACGGTTCTTTTTAAAATGTATTATTAACGCATTTCTTTAAAGAAAGTCTTTTTTCTATTTAATTTATTTTCCAGCCTTATAAAACGTCTATTTTTAGCAGCAGTGCAAGAAACGTGGTGCGGAGGTGGCGAGCATCTGTTATTTACACAATGACTAAGATTTGGCCGTATACTTAAATGATATGAAGGCAGCATGTATCTAAGTAGCCAAATAATAATTTAACTATTTAGATTATACCCATACTTTGTTTAATTTGCCTGCTACACTGTCCAACAGGATTGCACTCGCTGCTGTTAATTTTGCGTGTATTTTCCATTTGATAACACTCACGCATTTTATTCAAAAAGCCTGTCACTGAGGTAAGACGCTGCACCAGGATTCACAATGGATTAGAGAGGATACTTGTTACAAGTTGGCACATGAAGTGTGCAGACACTGACTTACTCAGAGGTGACACTTACATCCGTGCCAGTAATTTCAGTGTCTGACTTTGAAGCAAATGACTTCAGTGTTCACATTAATTAATCACATTAATTTGTTCTGGTAAACATGTCTGTCAGTGTGATCTCTCTTTGTTATGTTGACTGTTATGTATATCTGTGACTTTTAGCCCTACTACTGGCCACCGCTTTGGTTCAGACTGAAATATCTCAACAGCTATTGGAGGGATTGACATGAAGTTTTGTGGAGACACTCATGTTCCCCAGAGGATGAATCCTAATGACTTTGATCCCCTGACCTTTCCTAAAGCGCCACCATTTGTGGCTTTGAGACTCTGTATCTGTACTGGGGGGGGGCTGCAGTGAAGGGACTTTAAAAACCACACGGAGGGGAGGAGGGACTTCCTGTCCACCGGAGTTTCCTCCCAGCAGAAGTAAGGCTTTATACCGGCCCTGCTTACAGAGCAAGCCAGACTAGTTTCTGGAGTGGATGCTCCAGATAAAAAAAGAAACATGGCATTCAGAGGAAAGATTAAAGTAAAAAAAAAAGAAAAAGAAAAAAGCGATCAATACTGCAAGCTCAACTATCAACTAACTAACAATCAACTATCTTCCTAAAATTGGTGTGAAATAGTAAGAAAATAATTTTAGTTATAGTAGATCTGCAGTGATTTTACAGACAGAAGTTACCTGCCAGTCAGGTGGACTGATCATCAAAATGCTGTCGAACAATAGACGGGTGCAACCAAGACTGACTTAAAGTGAAAAGTTGACAATGTCAACCATACAGAACTTTTCTGGTAGATTTTTTTCAGAATTAAAGCATTGCCACAAAATATTTATTGTACCCTGGGTACAAGATCATTTGGGTAATATTTCCCCTGGGTGCCTTTGACTTCAAGCAAGAGAGCGTTTTAACAAGGGCAAAGCACTTCTCATTCTGTAAAAGACTCCCGAGGTACAAGGTGTTCATGTCATGTGAATACTACTCTATACTACTCGCTGATCTAATCAACATTGCGGATAAAGTTTTCAAAGTGTAGAAAGAAAAAGTCATTTTTCCTGCACTACTGACAACTAAATGAAAGGTTTATTCGAAGAGTGATGGACTTTTTAGGATATTTTCTCTACATGACATATCCTGATGGGATATTATGTTATATGTTATTATATGTGGTGAGATGTGCGTGTGTGTGTGTGTGTGTGCACACTCATGGCAGCTGCACCGTTGAGTGAAATGCGCTCTGTGAGTTGATTAGAGTAAACAGATTAAGTCTTCATGTCCGCCTTTCAGGTTACATCTGCCTCCATCAATTACAGCGTAATCTAACGAAGAAACCCCAGGCGGGGACATGCAAACAGGTGCGTGAGAGAAACATTCAAGGCACGATTATGGAGGAAGATTTTACTAAAATGAGGCTGAATAGGAGACGGTGGAGGGAAACGGGTAAAGGGGGGGGACATTTGTAGAGAAATTAAAGATGCACTGTAGGAAGGAGAAGAAGAGAAGAGAAAAGGACAGGACAAATGTAATGGGAGGAGGAGGATAAAGTGAGACAGAATGAGAATTTTTAAAAATGAAAAGGAAGACCAAACAAATGACTCGAAGGTCAGAGACAGGCCACAGTCAAATCACAGTCATCTGTTTCCATGAGTCTGATGTGCTGATGATACCGCCGGGCAGGCAGCTGCAGTAACAGCTTTGAGGCTCATCAACGCTTTAAAACAACATGAGAGTATTATTTTCTGATGTGGTGTCAGTTAATGAATGGCTCTTTGTGTAGCTGCTGCCTGGCAACATGACAAAGTTGCCTCAATGATACAGTCACCCCCTCCTATAAAAAGAGAGGGTAGATTAAAAGACATAAATCAGTCTAACAGAAATAGATAAATCAATGCACCTTCGCCTAAGTGTGTGTACGTGTTTGTGGCATGATGTGTGTGCATGTGTGTGTGTTTGTGTCCTATCTGACACGCATGCACGCATGCAGGCATGCACGCACGCTTGCACGTAGGCATGCATGCATGCACGCGCGCACGCGCACGCGCACACACACACACACACACACACACACACACACACACACACTTTCTTTTGTGACAAGTACGAGATTGAGTGCTGCAAATGAGACGGGATGTTTTCCCGCTACGTGTCCCTCCAGAGAGTGGTGCACATGCTGCTTCAGCATCACTCCAATCAATTTGTCACTACACTCTGAATAATCTGATTTATCTCCATAAGGGAGGAATCTATTTAAAAAAAAAAAAAGTGTGACCGGAGGGAGACGTGTGGCTTTAAAAAAGGCATTATAATATATATTCTTCAGAAAGTCTCAAAAAGGAAACTTTTTGGTGGGACAACTGAGAAATAATTCAAAAAGTGAAGGAGATGAACAAGTAACTTTTTAAATGATGGGGAATGGGGATTGGAGAAAACAATGATAATAAAAAATGACCCAGTTTGGTCACTGACACAAGCGTTGCCAGATGTACGATAATTATTGTATTTGTACAATAATTTTGCCCTCTGTATGATATACGATCATTAATGGCAAAAGTGCAATAATGTACGATACTTTGACCATTTTGACCATATTCTGACCCTGTTATTATTTTACTGTGCTGTTTAAGGGTAGAACATAAATTAATAATCCTGACATAGGAGTGAACAAAAGGTAGAAAGCTGAAGCCAGCAGCTTTGGTTGTATTTCTGTCTTCCAAGGATGCCCCTCATGCTGCAGTCAAATCAGATCTCTCCTCGGGATGTGATGAAATAAATTGAGTGTGAAAACGTATCAGATTTGCAGAGAGCTGAAGCGGCACAGCTGAGTGAGCTTATACTGACTGACTCACCGCTGTGTGTCACTGGTATTATTACTGTCAGGCAGGCACACGAATTAAAAGCAGGCACACTGGGGGTCTGATAAGAGGCGACAGGTATCTCGTTTAATGAACGGGGAGGCAGAGGGGCAGGGGAAAGGGCTTCAAATGCTGACTCATGCTTTAGTATAATGTAATAAAGACAGCTTGAACTTGCAACCCTCAAACACCCCATCGTTCAGCATTTCCAGCCTTGCTGTGTGTTGGTCAGCTGTCCAGAAAGTGAAGCTGTATGTGACTGACTTTGACCTGCACCGACTCATCTGATGCTCATCTGCAACTGCCAATTAAAGCTTTACAAAGGTCAAAGTTCAGATCCTTTTCTTACGTAAAAATAACTAATAAAACTATCTAAAACTCCCCATTACAAACTCCAGCAAGTCCTCCAAACCATACAAGGCGCCCTTTACCCGACTGATGGCAGGAGATCAACACATCCTCAGAGTTTAAATGTAACGGTTTCAGTTTTAGACACGTGGTTAACGTTGTGAATCGGTAGCAGTTAGGTTTAGGCACCAAAACTACTTGGGTAACTTTAAGAAAAGATCTTGGTTTAAAATCAGTACACTGTATTGTTACGTTACTTCATTTCTGTATGCAAGTACATCATGTAATTATGTACTGTAATGCATAGTAATCTAAAGTTAAAATAACTCAACGATGACTTTTAGTTTGCAGTGGGACACGAACAGTGGTACTGGGTCAAAGTCCTGTGCACGGACTTTATTGATCTTAATACTACGTGACATGACTTCCTGCTTTGCTCCCGTCATAATTACTACAGCCACTAGAGGGCGCCGCCTAACAATAAACTTAAATATGGGTCGTAGTACACTGCTTGTGGTGTCGTTTCTCAGGGGAGGACAGTCTCCCTCATTCTCCCCCCATTTCAAAAATAAGTACAGTATTGTCTTAAAAATGTAGTGAAAGTATCAAAAGTAAAATGACTCATTCTGCAGGAAAATGGCCACAAACAATTTTGTATTTATTTGCTACACAAATTTGTATTTATTTTTTCCATGTTTTTCTAATCTTTGTTTTTATATGAAATATTGGATGCTTTTACTTTTACCTCTTTGGGCCTTAATCAGTTACTGTATATTATTTTATATTCATTCAATTCAGTCTCAAAGTAATTTCTTTGGGCATCTTTAGGTTATTTGTGTGTATTTCTGGACTCCAGCAGGACTAGCAAATGCATTAGTGGAACCTCATGGGAATTTTGTAAGTGTAGTACACTTGGATGGATAAACAAGGATTTCTGACTGCATGAACAATCTTTTACCATCATGGGTTCTGCAAAGCACACTAGCAACCACGTCTCCTGATCTGGGTCAAGTATGTCAACAACAGTTAGGCTTCCTTAAGACCTCTATAATGGTCCCTGGCCTGCTTGTGCTATTAATGTAACTCCTGACCAACCCTTGGCTTTATAGCAACACAACATACAACTTTACGTAAAAAAAACAAAACAGGGTGGGGGTTACTCAGCACTGTATTGTCCAATATTGCCCAGCAAAGACTATGACACTTATTTTTAGTCCCACAAACATAGGATTTTTTTTTTTAAAGACTTATCTTTAAGGGAAATCCTGATGTATAAATCTAACTGAGCTGTTGATGGAAGGGAAAGTTGGCAAGTGCAAGTGAAGCTTTTTACAAACAGAATTTTTTTCATTGCAAAGAACAGCAAGTAATTCTCTCCCACTGTCCGTTTGTATGAAAGCTGTGCTCAGCATTTTGTCCAGATGGCAGATTACAAGGTCACACACACACAGATAAACAAGGAGGATCTTAATGAAATGATTGTCCACTGCTAGAAAATAAACGGGGGGAATGCTCCTCTAATATTTATTACTGTGTTGATAACCATGAGAAGAAGTCTCTGAAACACATTAACAACACGTCACAAACACTGAAAGAAAAAAAAAGAGTGAGAGTGGTCACACTTTTGCTGAGGCAGGGAGGCTGCGACTAAAGGAAAGCTGATGGAAATGAAGCAAGGTAAGCTGAAATTCTACTTGTGGCCCTTCGGGGCTGTAAGAGGACGTATGAGAAATGGGCGACTTGGATGAGGAAATGTCAACCGCCATTTACAGTTTTACACACAGTTTGATTTGTGAGTGTGCAGTCAAAACAAAAGAAAATATCAATTTTAATCATGCCATTTTTTTTGCATTTAGTGTAAACTGGATTGGCAGTCCTGTATCAGTAAACTAGATGGGGAAACAATGTGAGAAGAGGCTCTACTGTCTGCATGAGTCTAAAAATGTGTTCCTTTAGTATATTTCTATATTCGGTAGGTGATTTTTTTTTCTTATTTTTTTTAACATTAGGCCCAATGGGAGAAGACGGGGTGATGAGAAGACATGGTTCTAAAATGACACAACTTAAACATGTTCTGTCATTCATGACATTTGACTGATAAATTAACTGAATAAAACAAAATAAAAAAGCATTGATTTTCTACTTGTCAATACATGTCCTCATGGAATAATATAGAGAATGGTAAAGGACCCAAACTTAAACCCAGGGGGACCCCACAATTGATTAACCATACAAATTCTACACAAGTGGAATCCACGCATGCTGCAGAGATGAGAAGGTTAGTATGATTAGTGGTATTTTTTATTTCTACTGCAGAGTGGAGGGACTGGGAGACCTACGTTACTGACCAAATACATGTAGAGCTATTTAACACTTATTTTAACAAAATGTAAATCTCTTACAGCACCTTTAATGGAGAGATATGAGTTTCACAAGAGCTAGACATACTATTTTTTCTTCATAAATGTTATTTTGGTTTTTAAAAAATGACAATAATTGATTAAAAGCAAATATTAGTAATTACTATTTAGCTTTTGCATCTTTAACACCTGAATGATATCGGAATTAAACGAGCTGTATAAAGATAATTCTGCTTTCCAACTCATCTCATCCTATAGTGTGTGGTGAATCATTTCACCACACATTGGCTTTAATATTGCACTCTGTTACAGGAGAAAATGAAATATAAAAACAGGAATGACTGACTGAGTCTTCATTGTTGAGAAGAGAGGATTCAATTACACGGGTGGTGGAGGCTGTACAGAAAAAAAAGCCTGGCTGCAGAGATGACGTGACAGGGGCAAAAACAGCATCAAATAAAATTAATTTGTGATCCGACACAAGGATATCTCTTGTGTCAACGTTATGTCAGCATGCCCTGCTGGTTTCAAATTGTTCCAAGTCAAATAAATGTAATTTTATAAATGAAATAAGACAGAGGACGTTGTGTGAGGGGCGGCAAAAATGAATGTTATGCTTGGATGGTCAAACTACAACACATCAACATTTACCACAAAGCAAATAAGGACGAACCAAAGGAAACAGGTGCAATTGTTCATACAAATTACACCCAGATTTCTGCCACACTCTTAGGGAGAAATGCTGAGATTTGTAAAAACAAGTTATTGGGTGTGTTTTTTCATCTTATAAATTATAGTTCCCACCTCTCGTAATCATCTTGTACCCTGGTGAAGGTTAAGAGTTTGTGAAAACAAAAAATAATCAGTTGAACAATGTGCTTATTCTAATGACACAGATGTTAAATCTCCCCAGGCAGCTCAAGGCTTTTAAACACACATAACGACATCACTATTCTGCACATGCTCACAAAAACCAAAGGGTGCCAAACCTCCGACCCCGTGTTAACTCCTCCATAACGTGCAGTAATATTCCTCGCTCGTCCTTCTGTCCTCTGATCTTCTGCTGCCAGTCGCCTACAGCATGTTGGGAGAAACCACAGCGCTTTACAGTCAGAGCTGCCAGATACAATATTATGCTGTAATTCCATATTCCTGTGCAAATCCATCAATTATCATATTCCTGAGACTTTCTCTGGATATTTTGCTTCCAACAAAATTGTTTACATTGCTATTCTCACACAATATAAGTACAACTAGACCTGCAAGCAGGTATGAACGGGCCCTCGCTTACCTGCGTGGATATAAGGTTTATGAATGTGCGATGTGGAAGTTACGGCAATAAGTGTAAAAGGGGGCGTGGCTTAGCCAATTTACCACGCCCATTTTTCAAACCCATATTACATGTAAATTTTCGCCAAGCCTGACGTGTGCAAAGTTTTGCGCGGTTTCCTTAACGTTAAGGCCGTCAAAAATGCGATTCATTTGAGAGAAGAAGAATAAACATTACAATTTCAATAGTAATAGTTCCCTAATAATTCTCTGCAGTTTTCATTTGCACTCTTTATTTCTCCTCATATCCCATCAAGATTTCACTCTCTTGAATTACTGCACTACCAAGATGTTGCTCTATATGTACAGTCTGAGTGGGTGTACATTGCTATGTATTTCCTGAACATGCATTACTAGTATGAGTGCCTTTTGTTGACAGTGACATATTGAGTGTCATGGGTTAAAGGACATTTTTGGAAATACACATATTCACTTCATGTTATCTTATGCCTCATTTGTTGAAATGGCACTCTGTGGTTTAATGGTGTGGTTGTGTGCCAGATTATTTCTTGGCCAGGCACAATAACTCAGAATCACGTTCCCATACAACTAAACTTCATTGTCAATTACGTTTCAAGGTAAACGTTTTTTCTCCCAGATTACGGTCACAGTTTTAAAGACTTTGTCAACGTTATGAATTCATACAAGACTACTTGGTTAGGTTTAGGAAAAGATCATGATTTGGGTTAAAATAAGTTTGTAACCAACAAAATATAATAACTACATTTGATAAATAACAATGTTGACGTTTGGTTTCACACAGGACACGAGATGCAATAGAGAATATTGAGAATATAATAGAAAATACAGGAAAATAAGTTTCTCCCAGGCCCCCAGGAAGAGAGAGGCGACATATTGACATGTGACATAGTGGCCAAATGGTGGAATTGTAGCTATACCGTGTCCGTCATGTGACGCCCTCTGGCCCAAAAATACTTTGTCCCATAGACTTACATGGTGAAAAAGACATCTGTAAATCAGTGGCTAAATTTAGTGTCACAACCCCCTGC
>JAOVVB010112527.1:0-12737 GCA_028570985.1 Heterobranchus longifilis
GGCCGATGCCGATACCGATATTTAGAGAGCAGAGCGGCCGATCGCCGATTTATAGAGCCGATTTTGTTTTTTGTGTTGTTGTTTTTTGTATCTGATAAAATAGCCTACAACCATTTAAAATTGCTACACTTAAATTAACATTTATTTAACACTTATTCAGCAGATAACAGCATTTCTTTGTTTCTGAAATATATAAACGTATATAAATAAAATCAATGGTCAGAATGTTTCCAGAAAAGTGAAAAATGAGAGAAAAATGTTTACAGAAAAAAGTTGTAATTTTTTTTTTTTTTTTAAGTCTGATTTTTTTCCAGAAAAAAGTCATAATGTTTACAGGAAAATGTTTCAAGAAAAAAGTCGTAATGTTTCCAGAAAAAAAGATTTGATGTTTGAGAAAAAATGCTCTGCGTTTAATCGGCCTTGTGATCTGAGATAATCGGCCGATGCCGATGATCTCAAAATGTCAAATTTGCTTTGCACAGAGCAAACACAAAATACATCGACAACCGTTCATTATACATAAAACATAAAACATGAAGACATGAGCATCTTAAAAACATTTTTAAAAGCATCATTGGGGAAAATGACAAAGTAAAAATAAATAAATACATTTAAAAGCTAAAATTCAAACCATGTTTTTAGAGTTTGTTAAGCAGCTGAATGCTGAGTGGGACAAATGATGTGAGGCCTCTTTTAGTCCGCATCCTGGGCATGCCAAAACTTTGCCCTGAGGGTAGAAGTGCATAATCCGGTTTTAGAGGGTGCCGTGGATCTGCTATGATCTTGTGGGCTAATTAGATGGTATACTGGTCATGTAAATCCCCTAGTTATCTACCCAGTTTAACAACATTGTGTAGATTGTTCTTGTTTTGTGCAGACAATGCTCCCCTCTAACACTGAATACAAAAGGTTAAAATGCCACAATATGCAGGATGGTTCATGTCTGAACACTGACTCCTGCTGTTGAAGAAAGGGAACAAAAGAATGCCTTTGCATCAATCTCAAATCCTTCCAAGACAGACTTTCCGAGCAACCCGTGACAAACAAATTGAAAACCTACGTGGCTCACATTGTGTACCAGGTCTGAAAATGTTTGATCTGACTTTCACTGCTTCCTGGTGCCCAACGAAGATTAAAGACGAAGACGCATATAGAGCCTTGAGCCAATTAAGCAAGGTGACGCACAAAGTGTTGGCACTGCCACTGTCTGGCTGTGATGCAACAGCTGTAGTACTACTACTTAAAGGGATAGTTCGGATGTTTTGAGGTGGGGTTGTATGAGGTGCTTATCCATAGTGTATTTCCTACAGGAGATGCCCCCAGTTTGGAGAAGAAGAAGAAGAAGAAGAATTCTTTTATTTGCCAAGTACAATTTTTACATACATACATACAAGGAATGTGTTCTCTGCATTTAACCCATCCTAACTATTTAGGATGGATGGGCAGCCACAGTCTGCCGCACGGGAGGCAATTTTTGGGGTTCAATATCTTGCCCAAGGATATTTCGACATGTAGGCTGCAGGGGCCGGGGATCGAACCGCTGACCTTCGGTTAGTGGACGACCGCTCTACCAACTGAGCTACAGCCACCCTAATCTTAAACTGCTGTCAGACCTGCAGGTTCCGTATGTACACCTTTTCAGCATTTTCTCCTGCAAATCCAGGCTTAACGTTACCATATAGCGCTCGTTAAGCACTATACAAACGTACTAACGTAGGCTTGGACAGTGGCCATTCTTGGGAGGGCTTTGCTAAGGGTCAATTGTGAATGCTTATCAAAATATGTGAAAGACGCACAGAGAGTGGCGGGTGTAATGTCAGCATGATACATAGTCCGAATGGACACAAATATTTGAATAACAGCCAGGTTGAAAACTGAATTTTACTTTAATAATATGGAAGTGCCAATATATAAATATAAATATAAATATTTCACATCAGCTAAAGTTCATTCAAACTAAACCCAAATTTAATGGATAATGCTCTCTAATGCACTTTATTTAACCCTCACATGACTCCTTCAAAAATCATACAACCTCCTTGACTTGTCAGATGACTTCAACAATCTATGGCTTGTTTATTGTGCCTTGTTCACATGACATTCCTCTGTTCTTACATCAGCTGATGCAAAGTCAGATCAAGCTCTGGCTTTTGCTCTGAGTGTGTGTGGATCACTCCCATTAGCTGCCTGTGTAACAGCGTATAAGGGAGTGATTCGGTGATTAGACGGGGGCCATTAGATGACTCTGTAATGGTCTGTAGCTGGGAGCCATGGTGTGTGGAGGCCCGGGCCCCGTAATGATATGTCAGTCTGTGTGCTGAAAGGTCACAGCATTAACACTACTCAGTGATGAGTGACAAAATGGAGTTAATGTGGCGTTTAGAGTACACGACTCCAGCAAAGTAAACATACGTACGTGCACATGTGTGTGTGGGTGTGTGTGAGAGGCAAAAACAAAGAGATGGAGGAGAGAATATGAGGCAGAGGAAGGGAGTGAATGAAAGACAGAGAATGTGATTAAAAGAAAACACTGACTTTACTTTCAAACAAGCTCCACTCATTAGAAAATAGGCACCAGTCTGAAATGCACTACATGTAGAAATAGTTTTAACATTTGCATGTCTAGGGCTGTCAACGAATATTGTAAATTCAAATATATATTTGAATCGTATAAAAAACAAGCATTCGAATATTAAAATTAATATTCCAAATTACGAACCGGCGATGTGACTGCAGTGTAGCCTGTGTCATGTCCTTCCTCCTGTAGCTATAGAGAGAGAGGTATATGGTCTTTAAAAATATCATTTTATATAAATAAATATTTAATATGACCGTTATATTTAATGTTGTGAAACGGTCGCTGTTTTAAACACGTCATTAACGTGAAACGGAACTACTTGTTTAGGTTTAGGCACCAAAACAAACAACAGGGTTTAGGTTAAAATAACTACTTCCAGTTATTAGTAATCAGGTGCAGTTACGTAGGACGTGACACATCTACGTACGGAAGTTAATTTACAGGGTAACTTAAAATAAAAACGTTGACTTTTAATTTCAAATGGGACACCGGTCTCCTGTTATTGTTCCTAACTTCTCCAAGTAATTTTGATGCCTAAACTTAACCAAGTTGTTCTGTTTCACAACGTTAACCACGTGTTTGAAACTGTGACCATCACGTGTTTAAAACATGATTGTGGGACCGTTTTGCAATGTTAATAATGTTTTACAACGTTAACCACGTGTTTAAAACAGCGATCGTGGGACCGTTTCACAAAGTTACCCACATGTTTAAAACAGCGATCGTGGGATCGTTTCACAACATTAACCACGTGTTTAAAACAGCGATCGTGGGACCGTTTCACAAAGTTACCCACATGTTTAAAACAGCGATCGTAGGATCGTTTCACAACATTAACCACGTGTTTAAAACAGCGATCGTGGGACCGTTTCACAAAGTTAACCACGTGTTCAAAACAGCGATCGTGGGACTGTTTCACAAAGTTAACCACGTGTTTAAAACAGCGATCGTGGGACTGTTTCACAAAGTTAACCACGTGTTTAAAACAGCGATCGTGGGGCCGTTTCACAACATTAAATAGAACGGTCATATTTCGATATCATATCAACCTATTCATGAGAATACGTTGTATTGTATATAGTTTAGAGAATATTATAGATCCATAGTTGCATGGCTAATGAACAACCATGTTTTATAGACTGTTTACGCAAACAAAACATTTTTTTTTAAATTGATTGGCAACTTTCTTGCCTTGCAGTTACAGTCCCCCACCTAAGGGTGCTGCAGCCCCCTCAGCAACTTAGTGTCCCTGCACAATAAACCAGTTTACTGAGAGAAATGAAGTTAAGCAGGATATCAGACTGCAGTAACCTGTTTATTGTATAATCTGTGTATACATGCAGCAGGTCAGTGATCAAATCTCTGTTATTTATTTATATTTTTTGTGTGTGCATGCATGCATGCGTGCGTGCATGTGTGTGTGCAAGCATTTGGACTGATGTGCAGTGAGCCTGTAGTAAGAGTGCAGAGTTTTGAGCATGAATGTGTCTCAAATAGTCAAATCTTCAGCTGTGGAAACAGGCTGATTTAGATTTATAGGGACTAATGTAGTGTGAAGTTTCACTTTTCTTCCCTTTCATCTCTCTGCTGTCACAGTGTTACCTTTCTTGCCTGCAGTCTTTGACATGCACATTCTCATGTTAAAAAAAAGAGATTAAGAAATACATTTCAAACCTGGTTATGTGTTTTCATGGCTAAGAAATAAGCGTTCTCTGGGAGAAAATATACTTCATCCTTTACACAGTTTACGGAAACCAGGATTCTTGCATGTATGATGGTTAAAAAATCAAATTATACATATTTGTGTTTGGTCAGGCGCCTGAAGTGACCTTTAAATCATTTCAGATCACAGTTGAGAGGTTTATGTCAGCTATGACATCTTTTCGGCCAAAAAGTCTGCAAGAGCAACAAGGCTGCGCCCTCTCCATATTCACTTCCACCATCAGGTACTGCGACTGGCGCTGGCCCCACAGCATCGCTGATAATCCATGATGGGCTCCCTCAAAACCGACATCTTCAAAAATCAATCCAAAAAAAATCTACTTTCTGCATAAAACTGAATCTAACCCCAGCTGGTCTCATGAAAAAAAAAAATCTTTAAAAATAAATAAAAACATACTTGATTTTGATTATTTATGTTGATTACATAACTTATGTTGATTATGTAGCTTACATAATGATTAATATTATAACACAGCTGAAGATTAATGAGAAAGGTAGAGAGAGTGGGGACTACATGCTGGAATCGAACCTGCGGCCGCTGCAGTAAGGCACTCTACCAGTGAGCCACCTGTCCTGTATGACAATGACTTAAAAAAAAAATGTACCACCTAGTTCAACACATTCTCATAAACGGGTCATATAATGAATACGAAAATGCACAACAGTTCATGTGTGTTCCGTTTTAAATACATGTCCCCAACGTCTCAATTAACAAAAATACTTAGGTTAGGTTTAGACAACAAAATGACTTGGTACAGTTAGTAAAAAAACATAGGGATTGTATTAAAATCCCTGCTCCGCGTTCCATTTGAAATACATGTGACGGTCGTGTGATACACACGGACTCGAACTCCGGTCTCCTGGGTAAAAGTCCTGCGTGTGTTCAAGCCACAGACCTCCCCTAGAGCGTGTGTTTTAAACCTGGGTCACATGTCTCACAATTACGTGGTATATGTACGAATTACAGTGCATCAAAGTCCTGTGTTTGTTTGACCCACTCGCCCTAAACTGACTTTTTTGATTGTAATACTACACGCTACATGACTTCCAGGTCGTATGTTCCGACCCTCTAATACAACCAATACAAGCGTTTCCTAAATTCGCGCCCCTAGCGGTGGAAGTAAATATGACCCATATGAGCGTAAAAAAAACCTTGCTATTTTATTTTCAATCGGGACATGAACCCCGGGCCGCTGTTTAATTTTATTTACCCACCAGCCCCTCCTGCCTGCCCTTAGAGTGTTTCTCGCTCTAAATACCCCGTCACATTACTTCTGCCTTTTTTACGCCATAACATCAACAAACACTAGAGGGAGACGCCTCACAATAAAGCGTCAAAACACGACCGCTAGAGGGCGCTTAACTTCAAAACGTAACTACCGGTCGTAATAAGCTCCCTGTACAAACGACCTATGGGGACGTTCTTTGGAGGAGGACAGGCTGCTTCCTGCTTTGCTCCGTAATTGCTGTTTGTACAAAAAACTTATGGGGTTGTTTTGCAGGGGAGGAAAGTCTCAGAAATCTTAGGGACTGATTTAAGTTTTCATTTCTTCAACTCCAGGTGCTCACTAATGAAGTGGGCGACTGGCGTAAGAACGTGGAGGCCATGTCAGGCATGGAGGGCCGCAAGAAGATGTTTGATACAGGCGGCGGAGCACAGTGAGACACTCAGCGAGGAGTCCTGCAAATGATGAAGCTGGTTACCTAAGAGCAGGGATGAGGAAGTCGTCCAAGACAGAAATATGGAATAGTTATCCGAAGACGAAGTGACTTGAAAGCTGTAGGAATTAAGTATGTGTAACCCCTAGTACATCAGCTGTGCCTCCGTTTGCATGATGGCCATTTTTTGTGCAATGACTCAAAGCACTTATAGAAAAGTGTAGAATGATCCATTGTTTTTTTTATATTACCAATGAATTGTTTTATTATGATGTCTTTAGACAATTAAAGTGGACACGAATAAAGTTTCAGTCTTTGATGTTCCATATCTGTACTTGACTTTATCATGTTTCATTCTACTGGCAGCCGTTGGCACGGAAGAAGAACTTAACTCATGATGGATTAAAAGTGGAAGATGAAGGAGGGGGCGCAACAGGTGCTACCTACCTAAATTCAACCTCATAATGTTTAAATAAATCTTGCAGACATAAGAAAAGAAGAAAAGATATGTAAAGTAAACTCAGATTTAAATGACAATTGCAAGTGACAACTGATGGAAAAAGATTGTAACAAAATTTGAACAAAGTAATGAGCTAATTAAATTCAAAAGACCTCCAATCATAGCAAAACTGATACAACACAGACAAAACAATTGCAAGATTAAAAATGACAACTATACAACAATAAAACAATCCTAGGTTGAAACCTAGTATGTGGCTGGACCGCGACATATCAGTAATCAATAACATTGTCCACATCCAGCTGTTTCACCAGGAAGTAGCAGCTAAGCTAGCATTAGCATGAACAACCTTAATTAAATGAACCAAAATGCCGTGAAAGGCTCAATAGATGTCCCGTTACTCACGGTTCATCAGAGACGCACACAACTGACACCACTTGGATGCAGTAAAGTCCACTTTGCACCCCGTTTCTCCAACGCGCCCCTAGTTACGCCTCTTAATTACTGACTGCGCAGCTCCATGTGCTTAACAGCGCAGTTGCGCATTTTGCCTCAAGAGGGCACTGCTACACCAGTCAACGGCCTTTCTAACACATGCCGACGTCATAACTGAGTTCGACCAATGGCGTGACTTCATCACTCACTCAGTCAATCAGTCAGTCAGCGACAGACTTTCCCATTTATAGGGCTGGTCCCCCCCGCTTTGCTGCGGTCCAGCCAAAAATCAATAAAGGTCAATAGAATAAAATTAAAATAAAATAAACACTAGAAAAGTGTTTCAACCATCATCAGAATTATGTTTTGCTCATTTTCAGACTTTAATCATGTCAGAAATAATGGGGAAACACCTAATTTACTTTGGAGTTTAATAGAACTACTCCTTTGTCAGTATTTCTCGATAAGTTTGATGATAGAAATAAACCACAGGATATCCCACAGCATAACCCCTAGCCTTGGAAAGCAAAATCCAGTGGCACTGTCCTACACATTGCATGCATGCGTGTGCTTCTGGTAAACTGGCCATTTGTCACCATGCTATTGTTATGTGAAGTATGGCAGCAACCCCAACAATAGCTGCAGTTGGTGTATTGTACGCTTTTATGGGCTGGTTATGGACACAGCTGATACACATCTCTCAGGCATGACAATGTCTGATGATTGTGTGAAATCTATATGTTGAAAAGCCACATCCTTTCTCCGTTTGTCCCATTAACAACCTCCACTGTACGCATGTACAGTCATGGTGAAAAGCTGACATATGACCTCTTGCACTCGGGATTTGCGAGCTGATAATGAAAAGCGACCCAGGTCTCGATACACACTCAGTATCTATAAATAGACACGGATGACAGCGACCTTCACATAGAACAAATGTTCCAGATGTGCTATCAGGAGTTCTTTCGTGTCAACACCACATGGTGAGTGTGAAATACAAAAAGGTCACGGCGATGCTGGAATATTCCACGGAACGTGTTGAGATGACAAACACATTCAAGTGTGGCTTGACGTGCCAAACCAACACAGGCAGTGTGCTCATGTGCTTATGGTAGTGATACTCAACTTATATGATGTCAGGACTTCTACTCAACCGGGATAGGATGCCGGTACCCAACCATTTTCTAAATCACAATGAAAATAAATGGATTCATGCTGGAATATATATATATATTGTTGTACTTTGAATGCAAATATGGTGCATAAAATAGCATCAAAATAGAGCTTGTTTACAAAGAAAAAAGTGACCTGACAGGGGTCCGGGCTAAATCCCTGGCCTCTTATCATTTTGCAATAGTGGCCCCCGGGCAAAGTGTATCCCTGGCTTATGGGATGCAACAGACTGTGCTTTGTTGCCAGTGCCACTTGGTGGCAGTCCACAATCAGAGGATTACAGTACACATACTGCTATAAATATTAAAACGTTAGCTGAAAGTGTGTTGAGCTATGGGAATTCAATAAAATCCAAGAAAACGGTCAAATGATTTGTCTTCAGCTTTAAACTTTGCATTTTCATTTTCTGGCATATGCATGGGCGGATTGAGAGACAATGGGCCCCTGGGCACAGACATTCAAAAGGCCCCACTACCTCTCCTACATAGGAGCAGGTGCATAGTTGTTTAGCCTCCTTTTGTTTTGTGTCTCTTTGTAGTCCTTATGCATCTCTCTGTGGTCTCTTTGTAGTTGTTTAGTTTCACGCTGTAATTATTTGGGTTTTTTTTTCTGTGGTTGATTTGCTCCTTTTTGTAGTTGTTGTGTGTTTCTGTATTTGTTTTGTGTCTCTTTGGTCTTTGTGTTTCTCTTTGTAGTTGCCTTGTGTCTCTTTGAAGTCATTTTGTGTGTCTTTGTGGTCATTTTGTGTCTCTTTGAAGTCATTTTGTGTCTCTTTGGTGTCATTTTGTGTCTCTTTGAAGTCATTTTGTGTCTCTTTGTTGTCATTTTGTGTCTCTTTGAAGTCATTTTGTGTCTCTTTGAAGTCATTTTGTGTCTCTTTGTGGTCATTTTGTGTCTGTTTGAAGTCATTTTGTGTCTCTTTGTTGTCATTTTGTGTCTCTTTGAAGTCATTTTGTGTCTCTGTGGTCATTTTGTGTCTCTTTGAAGTCATTTTGTGTCTCTTTGTTGTCATTTTGTGTCTCTTTGTTGTCATTTTGTGTCTCTTTGAAGTCATTTTGTGTCTCTTTGTAGTCTTTGTAGTTGCTTTGTGTCTCTTTGTAGTTGTTTTTATCTCTTACTGGTTCATACGTGAGTCTTTGAGGGACATTTTGCAGTTCAGTAATTCATCTGTGTGCTTATGTGGAATTTTCTCGATTTTTAACAACAAAATGGAAGTGTCTGAAAAGAAAGTGAGTTTATTTCTTTTATCTGGCATCTGGTATCTTGTATATTTTCTTTTCCTAAAAAAAACATTGAGGAACTACGCGTCACACTTTATCTTCGAGGAGAAAAAAAACGTAATTCTATGAATAGAAAATGTTTGTACGAAGAAAGTTGCTGCTTGTTTGAGAGCAAAACACAGATCCTGGAAGTTTCTTCTACTCTGGTCCATGATTTTGAGCTATATGAATAAAATTGACTTGACTGATACTCCTTCCCTCTATTCCTTCATGTTTAAAAACTGTGACTCTTCTGTCTTGGACGAGACCACAAAACATCATTTCCACAAGTTGTAAGATGGAAGAAGTGGAGCCTGGCAGTAAATAATTACGGCTGTGGCTGTAAGCAGCGGCAGTTCATTTCACTCATGGAATAACCCAGAGGAAAAGAAAAATGGGAGTTACTCTGCGAAGAAAACACCGAAGCAGATTACAATGTTTGCAGCGTGTACGTGTGTGTGGGTCTTGATGAGGAAGTGTGATTGATGTCATTAATCTTCAACATACAGCACGAGCGGTGTATTTATTGCTGCAGGGACTGGGGGGGTTGACAATATTGGAATATATTTGACAGTAACAGAGGGTGGGCCTGGTGATTAGACAGGCTGCCCCGTGACCGGGAGCTCCAGGCTCATTTCGTGTAATGTGTCTTGTCAAAATGTCCTTCAGCGAGATAAGTGTGCCGGAGTCAGAATTAGTCTAAGTGATACTGGGCCAAATTCACAAAGGCACTCCTATCCCATTCCCCCCCCCAAAAAAAACAATGTTGCTGCATTGATATTGTTTTCAATTGCAAAACCTGTCAACAAATCGGTTTCTTGTAAATTTCAACAGCAAATAAATTCCCCCATTATCCAACACCCTGTCACAGTTCAGGTTCTTGGCAACAGGAACCAAATGCAGGAACTCAAGCAGAGCAGGTTGAATTAAAGGCACTTTAACAGGCCAGTAGTCTGCAACCTGGAGGCAGCAGCTTCTAAAAAATAAGGTAGCTAAAAAAGTTTAAAGAGTGGGGTCAACGTAGGTAGACATGGCTGGAGCATATATATATATATATATATATATGTATATACAGTTATGCTAATGAGGAATGAGCACACTGCAGCCAGGTGGATTGTCATGTGATTGGCAAGGGCCTTCTGTCACCATGACATATCCAAATCAATATGGATGAAATTCACATAATTGATGTAGTATATTTTTGCGCACTGTTACACATTTTCTCCTTTCTGCCTTTTTTAAATCTTTTTGTTGAGGTCTTTCATAGTAACCCATTTGTGCCTACAATTGAAATTTTGAATTTCCTTTGGTACCAAAAATCTGAAGACATTTTCAAAATCGATCAAACTGTAAAAGTGAGTTTTTCTTATCATACTACATCTAGTCTTCGGGTACATGGAAGTACTGTTTTTACCATAGACTCCATTATATTTTAGGAAAAAAACATAAGTCCTGTGTGCTCAAAGACTATGATAAGAAAATGGCTGTATCTCAGAAACTACAGGGAGCACAATCAAGTATTTGGTATCTATGAACTCATAATAAGTTGAATATCAAAGATATGCACACATATGCAGAGTAAAACATATTTCACATGGAAAACATTTAATAAACACAATGATAGTTTTTCCATAATTTTTTAGGGACTATTCTTTGACTATTGATAAAAGTGTGATTTTTCATGTGATCTAAAAATGTCAAAGTTGTATTATTAGTTGTCCGTACCAGATTTCAAGACTTCAGACCAATCAGAACAAATGTTGTGCTGTTTTTTCTTCTCAAACTAAATATAGTCTTTGGGCACAAATGGGTTAAATTCAGGGCTATGGCCTTTTCATGAGTAAGAACCAAAAAAAACAGCCTTTTTCATTTGTGCAGATTGAGGAGAAGGTGTGTAGTGGAATGTTTTGGGTTGCTTAAACCGCTTCAATCACATTGTTATCCCGGAAGGTAAGAGAGAAATGTATAAATCTACTTCTCCACTTTTAAATTCCCCTGTTAGTTTGGGGCTGAAAACTGGCGGCTTTCTTGTAACAAGCCCATTTCTGTGACCTCTGGGCTTGTGCCGCACTAACTAGCTACTGCATGTGTTTACAGCTCTCTGTGGGGATGCGACAAATAAGCAGCTTGAGGGAAATCCTGTTTCTTTTCTAAATGTTAGTCTATATTTGGAGGTAATGATACAGAAAAGGAGCTTTAAAAAAGGCATTAGACTGGTGGGTTCAAGGGTTTAAACTGAAAGACACACACACACACACACACACGCACACACACACACAGTATATAATATGCAATATGTTCCCCTCAGTCAAAAGGTGTTAATTGGATTCGGGGAGGTGAATCTCTTTTCAACCTCAATGAAACAATCAAGCAGTAGATGGAAATGACTGGAAACAAAATGATGAAGATACACTTTTGTTATTCATTACTAATCCATTTGATCCAACTAAAAGGTTGAGGGTTAACTTCGCCTTGCTTGAACTGAAACTATAAGTTGCCTAATGAGACATTTTTTCGTGTTTTAGCCGAGCTTTCTGGATCAATGAATCTGTATTAGGCAGTGAAGCACCGGCACCCCCTCATATATCCACATCATAATGGCTTCTGAAGTTATATGTTGAAAATCTGAATATAATTGGGCATACATTCAGTGTGCATTGAGAAAAGACAGCAGACTGAGGCCAGTTAATGAACGTTTTAAATAACAGTTGACTGCAATATTACGTATGGCGTGTGAATAACAAGCCAATTTGTGAAGTCATTTCGCGAGTCATTTCACGTCGTGTAGTCGCACCTGGCGTTGAACTGGAAACCAATCCACCGCGTCCAACAAACACGAGACTTTCAGACAGGAGAAGGATGTTGCAGACTGGTCTCATTCCCAACTCATCAAATACTGTCGCTTTGTCACGGCCCTCGGCGTCTGATACCGACGCACCCTTTAGTGTCTGTATGAGACGCACTGGGCTTTCAAATAATTCCAATGTAAACCCGTCGGCGACAATATTAGATGCTCAGAGAAAGTGCTCCTGACCTCATGTAAAGTGTATTTAGAGCCTTGTGTAAACACAACATTAATTTGGAGTTGTGTTTGTCCACCTGATGAGTGTAAATCCAATTTTCACTCCCCCTTTTGGCTCTGTTTTTGGTCTCCACCAACTCCTGAGAGAAATATCTCTTTAGCTGTTAAATGCTCCACTATGTTCTCTAGCTAGCTCCTAAATGTGATGCTGTTTGGTGTTGGGCAGGTAGCATATGTGTGTTTATCACAACTTTTTAGCTAAAAATATCTCCTCAGCGCTATGTCTGCGCTGGAGGAAGGTCTGGCACCACGCCCCGACGGTGCCTCTGCAAAATAGTGTCGGGAGGAAACCTGTTTGGTGCCAACATTTATACAAAAATGTTGCAAACATCTTCTTTGTAGATCTTTACAGTCATTCACTGAAATAAC
>JAOVVB010112538.1:0-12737 GCA_028570985.1 Heterobranchus longifilis
CTGCCCCCCCCCCCCCCCCTTAGAACTGCAATTGCATAGGCTACAGCTAAAAACATGGTCAACAAAACTGAACACATTTGGGTAAGGCCTGTCTCTAAGTCAGCTGTTGCAAAGTATACATTTTATTATAGGAAACACAAAGCTTGACACTGTAGGTAACTGCAGACTGTAGCAGTCTAGAGTGTTTTTAATTGAAGGAGAGACAATATCTGGGTTACAGGTAAATGGAAAAACACTATATATAGTGGTGAAGAGGTTATAGGTTGACCTGGTTGTGCAGTAAGCACGTCATCATTAATGATACAGTAAAGAGATTGTCCAGGTGGCTCTTAGGAGGTAAAACAAGGTTGATTATAATGTATTCCTTGCTGCAGCTGGGTGTTTTACTGCATTCATTGATCTACTATGACTTGATTTTTGTTAGGAAATTAGAATGCTCTTCACATAGTTGCCGTGAATTCAGGGTCAATAATAGCAGATAGATTAATCAGTTCATCTATTGTGGGAAAATATGAATGCTAATATTGGTTGTTAGAAATTTAAAAAAATCTATTTTATGCTGCATGTTTGATGTTAGCTTTTATTAGCTTTTCATATTAACTTTTTTTCTATAGGTCAAGGGTAGGCAGAGATAAACTCTCATTCTTCTTTTATATTCTATTTCTTATTCTATTATATTCTGTGTGAAAACACCACCTAGTTTTGAGAGATCTAGGAAGGTGAATACAACGTCAGCAAACAGGTTTTTGTGGAGTGAGAGTGGCATACAGTATGATGTAAGGTGGGCAAGAGACAAAACAGATTGCAAAAGTTAAAGGTATTTCTTTTATTTACAATAAAACATGATTTTAAGTAAATTAAGCAACACAGATCTAATATATTAGCCTAATATTAATATAAAAATGAGGTTAGCGTTTGTAAAAAAGAAAAAAAAAAGAAAAAAAAATCGTGTTTCTGTCAACTTCCAGTGGCTTAACTCACTGACCTTGCTGAATCAAGCTCATGGTGTGTCAGTAACATAGACTGTATAAAATATGAACGTTGCCTTTGTGACGTCACCCATAGGTTTCTGAAGAGCCAAATTTAAGTACAGTGTGGGTGGCTCTGGCCATCGCTATCTTGGCAGTGCCCGACTCTGCCTAACTCTCAGCTAATCCAAAAATGGGAAAAGAGCATGAATGGAGCTGAGGCTGTCACGGTGTGAGGAATGGAGCAGAGAAGGTGGACTCAAATGCAGAGACAGGTAGACAAGTTGAAAAACAAAGGGTGAGCTTTAATAATAAAAGCTGAATCACAATACACAAAGGGCAGCAGGGAATCCAAAATCAAAGTACAAAACAGAGAACTAAACACTAGGAAATACTGACACAAGGACCCAGGAATGACACCACTGACTTGACATGAATACACAAAAGGATCTGACAAAGACTAACCCGAAAACAGCACTGATATACAAAACTAAACTAATCAGGGAATGGGGAACAGGTGAAAACACTGGGAGCTGATTGGCTAACAGGGGAACAGAACACAGGAAGCAGGGCAGGGCTAATGAGCGTTATGGGAGACAGGAGCTGAAGGAAACACCGTGAGCAGGGAGACTAACGAGGAACACAAAACAGGTGTGGAGTGGAGGGAAAACCAGGCAGGAGCACAGCAGGAGCTACATTCAAAATAAAACAGGAAACAGACCAATCATCAATGCATAAATGCAACAAGGAAAAGGAGTCTATATAAATGAAACCACCAAAACATGAAAAAGTGTGTAAAACTAAAAAGTCAGGGGGCACAGAGCCAGACTAGGACAGAGGCGGGCCAAATGAAGCCTGTGTCTATGCTCGCCACATATGATGTGGCCACCCAGCTGTCACTCAAAGTGGCCGTGTTCTTAATTATGCATACCTTTAAGCCTTAATATAACTTAAGTAGTTGAGTTAGGTAGCCCCTACACTTCACACTGACTGATGATTCGAATCTCTGACTTTCAGTGGGCAGCCCTATGCCTAACCATACCCATCTAACCATACCATCCATCCATCCATCCATCCATCCAGCCATCCATCCATCCATCCAGCCATCCAGCCATCCATCCATCCATCCATCCATCCATCCATTTTCTTCCGCTTATCCGGGGCTGGGTCGTAAAGGCAGCAGGCTAAGCAGAGAATTCCAGACGTCCCTCTCCCCAGCAACACTTACCAGCTCTTCCCAGGGGACCCCAAGGCCTTCCTAAGTAAGACGAGATATATAATCTCTCCAGCGTGATCTGGGTCTACCCCAGGGCCTCCTGCCAGATGGACGCACCTGGAACACCTCTAATGGGAGGCGCCTGTTAACCCTAACCCTTACCATAACCCATCAAAGGTTAATGCCTAACTGTACCAATTTAACCACACCATTCAAGGTTAATGCCTAACCTTACCCATCTTTCGAGACTTTAGCAAATCTAGGGTTACCTTCTCGACACAACCCTTAATTGTTAAGCCCCGGATGTTGCCGATTGGTTAGTACACTGTGACTTCACTGTTGGGTTTGGTTACAGGTGCAACAAAGCAAACTTATTAACTTAACTTAATTTTGATTTCAATAATTTAAATCAATCGCTCATTTTGATCAATTTTCAATTTAGAATCAAAATTGTGACACCTATACCAGTGTGGACAATTTTCAACCAGAGGACAGGGAATCAAAGCTTTTCAGTCTCTGGCTAAATTTCTCTTTAAATATCAATGTACAAAATATAATTATACCATCATATCATTATGCATTTTTAAAATTGTCCCAAGTCCCAGCCAGCTCCAATATCCATCAACCATTGTCCCCCTGCTCCAGGCTCAGCTGACTGTCATCTCTGCCGATCTCTCTGCAGCATCCAATAGCTTCTCTTCAGCTACCACGGGCCGGCACCCCAGTGTCTGGGACCAGATCACATACAAATAAGGCTCCCAAAATGCCCAGCCATTGCCTGCCTGCCACTCCACTTTTCCTGCACAGCACTGACTATGACAAACAGACTGAGTATTAAGTCTCGACTTCTAGGTCATCCTTCTGTTCAGAGAGTGCTTAGTAGCTGTTCAATTCAACACCCACTTCCGACCTCCACACAGTCATGCCAAAAAGGTCTGTCATCGTCACACCATCAGTATGGTTTTTGGTAAAGTTTGTGTATGTCTGCTAACTATAACCGTATACAGTAAGTACATCATTGTTCCAGCAATTATGTTCCAGTTATTGGAATGAACCTGAAGGAATGAAGGATCCTGATATAGACAGAAAATAAATCAAAACATAAATATATCCAAATCAGTACAAAGGAAACACAGGAAACCAAATAACCAAAACCACAAAAGAAAACAAGAGTTAAAAGTATCACTTGTAAATCAAAATACACTAATATATCAAGGGCAAAACACTGCAGGGAGAATGTGTATTTTCAAAGCAACGGGCATTCAGAGGAGTGGGCTTTTGTTTTGTTTGTTTGATTATGAGCCATCAGACTAATGAAGCTGTAGCTAAAGTTCAGTCAGGAAGACGATTCTTTTGCATGCTTAGTCCTGTGGTTTATTTGTCATACATCCTGGCATTCACTCCTCTCTTGCATGATCACTCATAATTTTCTGGCTGTCATTGATTGGGGCTGTCAATCATGATACCAGCTGTTCCCATCAGCTAGTCACATCGATCCAATATGACGCACCTACTTGTTAGGCTATCATCCTGTTACTGTCTCTTTTTAGTGCCTTTAGTGCACTGATGTTACGAGTGCCCCCTCATCTTCCCATCACCGCCCGTCTTTGCAGATTCATCAACTCCATCAGCCACCACCACCAACAGTGTCTGGACTACATGGGGGAATTTATCTGGCTGCTGCTCAGGGTAGACGCCCCTCGATTACAAATCTCCCTGTAGAGTCTAAGCGCCAAGGACTTTATGTCAAGACTTAATTAGCCTACGACACAACATTATCTTTAATTTAGTCACTTGTCTCTCCTGATTGAAATGGGCTTTCGGTCCAATGGGACATTTTTTGGACTATTCAGGTTTTGGTATAATGGGACATTGGATCAATGGCATGGCACTGCACTGCACTAGATACCCTAAACTTGGCACAGAAACTATTCACCAAGACATTACAGCAGGGGGTAGGGAGATCTATCTGCTGATAAAGAGTCTGATCTGATACTTACATTTATCTAGGCTAAATGGCACAGCTGCCCAGTCCATCCTCAAGATACAACCTGATATGAGGTCAGATAGAACCTAATTCATCCCAAAAGAAATGTATATGCCAAAGATACTCACTAGCCTATACACAGAAAAATATTATATACATAGCAGAAGAAGATATGCAAGTTGATTAAATATGCATCTGTTACATTGAAATAACAGCTGTAGACTGCTGACATTTCTTTTCACAAGCAACTTGATCCAAATAAGGTTCTAGTTGAAAACTATTAAGCTGATAAACTGAAATTATTGTTATGATATGAATCAAATAATGCAACTACTGAATTTGGCGTGGTGCAATCTGCTAGAGAGAAGACGTATCACTCTGTTGGAGATGTGAGAACTACAAAAACACGTGTACAGTCGTCTTACAGGGTGGAGGCATTTCTCTCACAAATGATCTTTGGCTGAGCATAGACAGCACAAAAATTTGAATAGCCAAGTTTAAATTTGGTTTTTCATTAAATAAGTCACGTAATTAACATTAATTAGCAACAGCTGTTATGACCTGCTGCTGGCAACATTTGTCATTTTAACTGGTGAGTGGTGGTCAGCGCTGGCTAAAAAGGAGAAGCTGTGTCTTGAATGTTTTGTACGTTGATCTATCTTTATTTTACTGAGATTTTGTATTTATTGATCTATCCATATAAGAAAGAGAGGGATAATGTGGTTACAGATTTCGTAGTGTACTTGATGAATCAAACAGGGTGTTTGACCTCAAATGACTCACTCTCAGTAGTGCACCCAAATAACTTTGTATTGACATTTTCATGCCTCTACACTGGCGATAGCCATGGCCAGAGGCATTGTGTTTTCAGGTTGTCTGTCTGTCCATCCATCTGTATGTCCCATTTTCATGATATCTCAGGAACGCCTTATGGGAATTTATTCAAATTTGGTACAAACGTCCACTTGGGCTCAATGATGAACTGATTAGATTTTAGTGGTCAAAGGTCAAGGCCATAACTCAAGAATTAATACGCTTATCATTAGGAATGCACTGATTTATCGGCCAGTATCCGCCCTGTTGACTGCCATTGGCATATCAGCAAAATATTGACATTCACCAATGGCAGTGGCCAATGACTATGCCTTTGGGAGCAATTTGGGGTTCAGTATCTTGTAGAGGCCGGGGATCGAACAACCAACCTTCTGGTTAGTGGACGACTGCTCAACCTATTGAGCCACAGCCACTGTTTGAATATTTTGAAAGCTCGCCAAAAGAGCTGAACCTATTCTGCTACATCTAAACGTATACCTGGTAAAGAAGTGTCTCTGACTGAACTGCATGTGTGATATAAAGAGATTAGGTATTAAATAGGCATTCACTCAGAAATAGTAGCTGTGGCAGTAAGGATACATTATCATTAATAATGTTAAAGACTTTGTCAGAAACAGATATTTTTGAGTAGGGAAATAGAGAATTCATTTTCTTCCAAACTACCATTGGTGACAGGGGTTCAATTGACAAGACAGTGAAGTCCATAACTTCACATCCAGTGATCGATTTAGTTCACATTTAAATCAGACATTTAATAAAATGGTTACCACAAACATGATGGAATGTTAATTCAATGTGTCAATTTATGATTTCAATTCGTTCTGAAGCCATGAATAACTCACAGACATTTCATGACATTTATCTGTAAATTGATTTATACCCACACTAGCGGTACATCTCAATGCTGGTCATCCATCGTCCTATTGGTGCAACACATTGGTTCAGAGTGAAATATCGACAGGAGATGGATTGCCTGTAGTACAGACATTCCTGGTGCATGAATTCAATGACTTTAGTGATCTCATGACTTGTCATGTAGTGCCACCAGCAATACATAATACTCACTTGTACATTATGACATTATGCTGAAAACTAATGACCAAAGGTCAGCCTCATCCAGCCTCATACATTTTGAGCATTTATGTTAACAAGCTGACACTTAATGCTAATCAGTGGCATGTTAAAATACATGCATCTGTTTAATTGTGGTTGCTATTTGCATCCAGGTGCCAGTAGCCAATGCTATTTACACACAGTTTTGTTATATTATGACGACAAGTTATCCTAATGACATTAACCATTAACACCATGAACATGTTTTGTTTCTCTTTTCCATGGCACATATAAAGAGTGGAGGATCAAATTCCGCCAGAAATACAGATCTGTGGTTGAATAAGAATGGCTTGGAGGAGTGTGAAATGATCAATTTGTGCCTCTAAGGTTTTTTTTTTTTTGCAAAATCATTCATTTCGCTTGCAATTTATTCAGATTTCATAATTTGCGTGAATTCGCTTCAGGCTATTCCTCCATTTGATACTGTGTGCCCCGCTGCATAAAATATGGCTTCCCATGGTTTCATATATAGATGATGAGGAGTCAAGTGGGGGTTCTGCTGAGGGCAGATGATGTTTCCTGTTCTCATGAAATGATAATTCTTCCAAAAAGAGGCTTTAATGCATTTCTGCTGCCTGCATGAGTCTGAGTCACCGCATGTCATGTGTTAGTACGATACACAGCAGACTGCTTCATGGATTGCGTGTTCCTCTGTCAGCTGTGTGTGGAAACCATTGTGTGATCACAGCAGGGTTTGAGAGGGCAGGCTGCGCAGCGAGGAAACAAAGCAGCCTCATTAATCCCTGCTGATAGAAGGTTAGCCATTATATCGCTGCAACAGAGATGCTTGAGCTGTTGTATCAGTTTGCAGCACAAGGAGCTCACAACCTCCAAGAAAGCTTAATAGACTATTTTCCTTGATTCATTCTTGTGAGGTTTCTGCTTTTTCACAGTCTCTATAAATTGTGCCACGAAATTCACAAAAGCCTACTTAGGGATTTTGACACTTGGGTATAAATGCTTTCAGTGAGCATTCAAAAGAAATGTCTTGGGATACAAAGAGAAATCAGAAATGTGACAGCAGGTAACTAAGATTATTTCCTGTTGTATTCTCAAAACTGTGTGAGACCTGCTTTACAGTGAATGAATGAAGTTTCTGACAAATCACAAAAAAGCTGTCTGAACTGATGTCTGAGTTACATATATATATATATATATATATATATATATATAAGCTGCTGAGGGGACTTTTTGTTGATGCTATTCAATTACTATTTATTTATTCAAGGTCTCTCAATATGTTTTGATTTTCTCTTTATATGCTGCGATTTTTCTGTGAACAGTCTACAGCAGAGATCTTCAACAGGGGATTCATGATGCCAAGATGCCTTATTTTTAAATAAGTCTAAAAATATACATTAACATGAATCCAACATATACGCAAAGATAAATCAGCCTATTTGTGGAAAAAACAACAACCTCCAAGAAAGCTTAATAGACTATTTTCCTTGATTCATTCTTGTGAGGTTTCACAGACTATAAATTGTGCCGCGAAATTCCCAAAAGCCTACTTAGGGATTTTGACACTATAAACACTTTCAAAGCATTCAAAAGAAATGTCTTGGGATACAAAGAGAAAACATAAATGGAACAGCAGGTAACTAAGATTATTTCCTGTCGTATTTTCAAAACTGCGTGAGACCTGCTTAGGGTCCTCAAAGTTTCCGCACGTTTTTTTTCTGAAAATGTACATTAACATGAATCCAACAACTACGCAAAGATAAATCAGCCTATTTGTGGAAAAAACAACAACAGAACATTTAATTTACACGACATTGATGATAGGCTTACTGGCCAACCCAATCGCCAGACTTAAATGTTGGCATTGTACTTTTCTGCAAACCGCGGATATGTTACATTTGTACATATTATTGACAGTCAGTTTTATGTGCCAAACTATTACGTTTCACTGCAGTCGCAGTTTAAGAATTCAAACCAAACTTACGTTTAGGCAACAAAACTAGGTGGTAAAGTTAGGACAAAGAATTGTGTAAATAACAAAAATCAATGGTTATTGTCCCAAAGTCTCTTTTAAAAACAGCCAGTTTCGTGCCACCCACCATCCCCTCCACCTACTGATAAGAAACTCAGCTCATATACATGTGATCTGAACTACGGCACTTTAGAAATGTTGATATGATACATACAAAACGTACAAATGTTACATTGTGGTTTGCAGAAATGTACAATGCCAATATTTTATTCTGCTGACTGGGCTGTACTGGCTTATAGGCAAAGTATCCATCCACAGATACAGTTATGTTTAGGGATTCTGCTTTTCACATGCATGGTTAACATTAAAATATGATGTATAAATACATGAATATATCAATAATCATTATTTTAATAGCTTAATATTGTATGAATCATAAAACAATAATGTATATAGGCTTTAGGCCACCCTACATATTGTAGGCACAGTTTAACATAGAACTCAATTTTATAGAATATAGTAGCTCCGTCTCTCTTTCAGCTAAGGGTCCATTGGCTTAAAAAATGTTGAAGACTCCTGGTCTACAGTATCTGAAGCCTATCTAGTGCACATCATGCATCTCAGATCACCATTGTAGACGGATTGAAATTGTTCAAATCCTCGTAGGAGGTGGTTTGAGACACATTCTAGTCAGATGTTGGAAAGGTTGCAAATGAATCCGTCTCTCCAAGATGCACACCAAATGTTTACTCCGCTCAAGTGTAACTATATCAGTAAATGCTCTGTGGAAATAACCACACAGTTCCCAGCTAGCTTTTGAGTTTTGATTGTCTGCCTGCTCCCCGACTTCTCTGTCCCTTCTTCCTAATAATAATAATAACAATAATAACAATAACAATAATAATAACTTTATCTTTTTAGCATTTTGTTCTGCTTCATTTGATTGTGAGAGACAGACATGAAAGGCAGGGGAGAGAGGGGAAGACAAAGGGCCATGGGCCATGGTAAGGACTCAGGCTTAATGGTACGTGCTCTACCTGGTGAGCTACCAGGGCACCTCGAGTTTAGATTTTTTAAGACAAAAACTCAGGGAGTATTTTGTCTCGAGTACACTCTCTACCAATTGGTGCCTAGGTCTCTGAGGCTATAAATAAACACAAGAGAACCTACTTTTCCCAACGGACACAGACTCACCACAGGTCTTGATTACACCGAATAAGCATTTTTCAAGCTGCCCTGGAAAAAAACACGCTCTTGGTAGTGCTGAATTGATAACCAGATTTGATACTCATCAAGTGGTTGCCAGTGTATGGACAGTCACTTGATGCATATATATATATATAGCCTGACATCGTTCCAGACTAATTCGCAAATGCGTATTAGTCTGGAACCTCTGTTTCCTTTTTGATTTCCAAGGGCCGTTATCAACGGTGCAGACAAAAATGCCTCTGGACGCAATTGGATAGACCTACAACCAACCAGAGCAACGAAACCTGACCTACATCCAATCAGAGCAACAACACGTGACTTACAGCCAATCAGAGTAACAACATGTGACTTACAGCCAATCAGAGTAACAACATGTGACTTACAGCCAATCAGAGTAACAACACGTGACTTACAGCCAATCAGAGCAACGGAACATGACCTACAAACAATCAGGGCAATGCGCTGAGCAACACATGCAGGTTGGGATGGTGCTTGGTTTGTTTTGAAGTTGGACAAAATGGTCATAAACTTTATTAAATTACAGCTAAACAGCACACTAAAATGTGTTTCTGAAAACATTTTAGGTGAGAAATAAGCAATGCAGTAACAGAATCTTAATTCATATTTGATCAGCACTGCCTAGTTTGATCTGAGTTTCGTGGGCATGGTGCGTTGTGCTGAATGGACGTTCCATAACTACATTCTAGCATGACGCTCCTTTGTCAGTCATTGTCTTAAACCCGCCCCATATTTGATTTGAATGGTTGTGATTGGATCGACTAAGTTCTGTGCTTCTGGAAATCTGTTTGAACGGGAGGGGAGCCAGACGGGTCTGCCAGAGCAAATGAAACATGAGCTCAACAGACACGGTTGATTCTCAGGCTGGTCATTGCCAGTATATGGACAGTCACTTGATGCATATCAGCTTGTTTTAATAAATTGTGCAGATTGGAGTGCTGGGTTTTTTTTTCCTTATTTTTTCTCATCTCAGCCTACAATTCAGCAAGCCTTTACCGTATTTGGTGAGCAGAGCTCTTTATTGGAATTATTCAAGTTATCCACACTAACCAACACTCGTGAAGAAATGGCCTCCTGAATGATGCTCAGGACCTAAGCTAAATGTGAGCACAAACTGTAGTCCACAGGAGGCTACTGCAGAATTAACAGATATGCAGTTGTGGTAATGAGGGCTGTTCCCAGGGCAGCCGTGTTTAGAGAGCAGCAGAACTACTTTGTTTTCCATAATGATTTATTACACCAGAGATACAATATTTATTACATGAGAGATATAATAAATCTTTGTTGCTTTTCTGGGCCATCTACACCCTCTGAATATAAAAGAGCGCTGCCTGCTGTGAAATAGCAGGTAGCTCGTATTAGCTGACCGTTACCGTCAGTCATGAATGAAATCTCATGTTACATTTTAAGTGCTCTTTATTAAGACCTCTTAAAATGATTTGTGTCACGTTGTGTCCATATTCCCAAACACTTCAAGGCTTGCAGAATACGTGGTGACTTTGAATGGGCCTGCTCTGGTGTGTATAAGTTTCCCTCTGGTGGGGATCCTCCTGGTTTAGAGTTGTTGAAGAAATCTGAGGCAAGAGGGTAATGATTTAAAAAGCCATTAATACGTGATGGCTATTTAGTCATTAAAAACCCCTCTGAAAACAGAGGGGAGGGGGCATGGGTTACATGATCCTGTTCAAATCGATCTAAAATAACAACCATAATAGTTAGAACATTCATTATTTTTGCTGCAGAAAGCTATGGCTTGTCTTTCATGTCATCACGCTCTTGGTGACGTCATCACATTATGTTACGTGCAGTCCAAAATGGGTTGGCGCGCGGTGGGCAGAGCCAGTGTATTGTCCCGTAATAACTGCAGGTGATCAGTGTTTACATGATCAAATAGATCTAAAATGAGAACCATACTGTAATAGCTAGAGACTTCATTCTTTTTGCTGCAGAAAGCTAAGTGTCTTTCGAGCCAGCACTTCTACGCTGTTGATGATGTCATCACAATACGTGGCGTGCGGTCCAAAACCACTTGACAAATGACTTAGCAACTCATAAAAATAAGCAAAGACAAAAAAAAAAAAAAAGTCAAACTTAATGAAAGAAACATGTCAGATTTTTGTAATTCTTTATATTTATGACACAATTTATTGACTTGCAAAACCTTTTAGCTTATGTTGTACAGATTCTAGGGTTATGAAGCATTTGATTATATTCCAAGAAATGCCATCACAATAAGCAAGAATACCAATGTAGGCACTGCTGGACCATTTCTATTGCATAGTTTAAAGGGAAACATGTCACGTGTGTTTCAGCCATTAAGTACAAAATAGTCACCTTTGGGCTGTTTCTTATACATGTTGGCAAGTAGTCACATGATCAATCGACGGTTGCTGAATCCATAAACACACACAGGTTATGATCTGCCACTATACTGTTGAAGGAAGGACGTTTCTTCCTGACATGTTTGAGGTCTCAACATGGGAAAAAAAAATATCTGTCTCATTATTGTTGTTGTCATCACTATTTTGAGAAATGCCTCTTCATCAAGTGCTATTTGTGCTGGCAACAGATCGATCCACAGCAGCAGATTTACCAGCTGAATCGTCTTGTGGAGAAGAAAATGATGTTACCTTTGGGAGTTTAGCAATTTGCTTTGCACCTGTCGAACTCTTTGGAGGGGCCTTGTGGGAGCAATTGGCGGTTAGGGGCCACAGGCGTTCGCCTGGAGGTACTGTAGATATACACTGTATTATGTAACCTTCTATGTATGGAGGGTGGCAGCATCCAGCTCTAAGTGAGAAGAGAGAGCAGGAGGTTAGAGTTCTGAGAATGAAGGAGCTGATTTAATGGAAAAAAAAAGACTTCTAATGAATTCCATAGATTCCAAGACTCTCTGTCTCTCTGTCTGCCTCTCTCGCTACCAGACCTCGCTCACTTGATGACCTGTGGAGCCTCTGACAAGGAGCTACAATATCTCCCTTGATCTGAGTGATCTGTAACAGACACACCTCCTGTCTGACGGCCTCAGCAGACTCCCACTTCTGCTCCAATATTTATCTCGCTGGAGTCTATTTGCCATTCATTTTGATCTTGAAAGACCCAGTAATAAATAAATATATGTAGTGGAACAGTGCATAATGCATGGCAAAAGGAGCGGGTGGCATGAAGACTGAACCCAACTCAAAGGGGTACTTGAAGAAGATGAGATAATAGAGCATGCACAGATTTGCACACATCAACGCACACACACACACACACACACACAGAGTCTGATTTATGCAGAAGTTTGGTGGCCTGTAGCATCTTAGTGGCTTGTGTACCAGAGGATCGGCGACATACTGTGATTTAGAGCCGGTCCTATAGGAAGGAGATCAAAGAGACGCACGCATGCACGCGCACACACACACACACACACACACACACACACACACACACACACACACACACACACACACACAC
>JAOVVB010112566.1:0-12736 GCA_028570985.1 Heterobranchus longifilis
ACAAGTTCTTTACATAGCAATTTTTTTCATTCCTGAAATCTAAAAAGAATGAATTTCGCCTATTGCTCCTTTAACATGAGTAAGGATTGAAAGATAGAATCGTTTGAGTCAGTTGTTTTATTGCTAAATTAATTTATTAAATAGCATTAAATTCAGGAGGTTAAAGTGTGTCAGTGAGTGTTTACAGGTAACATTCAGTATGCTGTCCTCACAAATCCAACCTTCTCAGTCAGCTCTGGTGCTCCTAAAAGCTCCCTTGCAACAAGACTGACATAAATTCCAAAACCAAACTCTCCTCCTGTCAGCACTGCCGGGCAGATGCATGTCTGAGTACTCCACGTCTCCTGTGATAGTGTAGTATAGTTGGTAGAGAAATCTCCAGAACGGCCAGGGTTAGCGGTTAGATTTCCATTACGAAATCGAACATAAAAATGTATGAAGTAATGGTGCTGTGAGGTGTCTGGGATAAAAGCATCAGCATAAGATCATATGCTATGTGGAGAACTCTTAAGGACACACCAGCTGACATAGTGCTGTATTATTCTGTCTGAGAAGGCTGGGTGGATGCAGGGATTGTATGTTTTATTTAAGTCTCTGGGCAAGTCTCATGCCAGGGTGTGTCTAGGGCCTTGAAATATACACAGCATAGAGATGAATTAATCTCGACCGCTGGTGAAAACGTCCGATTTTCAGCTGATCGGCCGTGACCGGTGACCTGACGAGATCAGTCTCTTCTAGGCCTATTCGATTTTTTGCAGGTCAAATTTAATTAACACACGTGGTTTTACATCATGCAAACAGCGGTCACAGACTTATCACAGCCACAAACAACATGCAGGCTGCACACTGAGGCTCAGACAGGCCCAGAGAGCAGGTTTCCACCAGTGTACAGTAGATGTTTTTGAAAAACTAAAACTTGTTATACACGTAGCGATCTTTTTTAAGGAATAACTGTGCATAATGCTAGTGAGTGAGCGGTAGAGAGGAAAAGAGAGAGAGGAGCGTGCGGTGACTATAGATGGTTTAGAGCTTTGGTATGAATTTTACTGTGATTGCAGCAGTGAAGTGTGTGTACAGTTTAAGCTTTTTGTCTGTAAATAATTCCTCCAGACCCAGGCCAAGCTCCCGTGTCTAGCTGCTACAGCTGATTAAAGTCAGAGACCGTGGATAAACCGAAACCCCCCATCTCGGAGTCATTTCCTGTATCTGTGTCACGTGTGTTTAGTCATGGCCCCACCTCTTTAGGAGACTAGAAGTCGTTCTTGTATCGAGTCCAATTGAAGAAGTGAACACATGATGCTGGAATCTTCTGTTTTGATCGCTTCATTCGCGTGAGTCATCCCGTCGTTCAGATAGTTCAACTCAAGCGATGAGCGAATTTGCGTCATTTGCGCGTCATCGTGCCGCCCAATTCACGTCATTCACGCCGCCCGACCGGAACTCGCGTCTAATCGCATCTTTACATTGACTTTATATGAAATTCATTGATGAGAATTAATTTATTTGCGCCGGGTGTGTACACGCTATAAGTCTGTGACGTAGTTACGTCCATGACGTCATTACGGATTAACGTAGTTATGTTTAACTTTTTTTAAAAAGTCAACATTGACACTGCCTGACAACAAACGTGCATATGGGTAGTAATAATAAAAATGTCCCATAATTCAACTTGATAGATCTTTTGTCAGCCCCTCCAGCCTGGTTTGTTGTTTCTATTAAAATTGATAGTCCCCTTTAAAAGTCTGATTGCAATACTACTAATGATATAATGATAGTAATAATTATATGAAGAGGAAGAAAGAAAATTACTCGCATAGCACATCATACAAATGGCTGCAGTCTCGGATCTTCCATAGCCAGACAGGTAACAGTTACGCAAACAGTTGCACAAAACCAACTCATTTTAGTACTTTCATTTATAGATGTGTCATACATTTATTTATTCACTTACTTTTCCTTTTAGTCACGACATAGATGTACTTTTAAGTAGAAAAAGCCTGGCCCTAAGCTTTTAAATCTTTTGTGAGTAATGGTCTTGTGATCTCTATTTACAGAACCTTCTTAGCATCTGAATGACTAAATGGTAATAGCAGAAAAACTGCAAAGACTTGTCATTGAAGTTGTCATTAAAAATAGATCTCTACTAGCCTACATGTTTGATTTGATGCTGAATACATCCAGTGTGACTCATTACTTACTGTGACGAAAGTAACTTGCAGAATGCAAATGTAAATTTAGGTACATATATCCAGAGAACTAATGATGTCTGCCAACCTTCAGATAGTGTTTATTCTGTATTTAAAAGTTTTGGGCTTTTGCTTGCATGAGAAGTATCTGGAAGTTGAAATCAAAGTGACATAATCTTCTTTCACCCTATAAAATAGTCATGTCTGAATTTTATGGAACAGAAATGAAATATTAAGAAATGTCATCTCACAAAGTGGAAAAACATTGAAATATATGAAGGGGAAAAAACATCTCCACATTTGCCCTTGACTGTAAGCGCAGGGCCTTTCTGATTGAGGGTTTTGTTGAGCGGGATCACTCAAATCTCAGATAGCCTTCGACACGCTGACTGTAATTAGTTCCGAGATTAATCCGCACAGGCATGCTCAAATGTGGCCTCCTCCCACAGTGCTCGTGAAATAAAGGCTAGCACGGATAATCAAATAATAGGTGAATATCAATGAATAGACCAAATCACTTTAGTCCCCGGCTCCCTTATGCAATTATTTCCTTTCACATTAATTATTGCTAACAGATGACACTAATGACTTTGAGAGGAAGCTGGCCATGGCAGCTTCGCAAACGATCAATGCTATTTTAAATGGGGTCACACCACTTTTGACACCTTTGGGTCCCTTTGATTGGAAATGGCACCGATGCAAATAGCATCTGCTGCGTGCCAGTGAATAGTGCCGGCAGTTTCTAGTAACATACAGGGGTTTTTCTACACAGGACCCAAATCCTTCACAGATAAGTAGACCTATAAACCATGAAGCAAAGACATTAAACTTTTTGAATTGACATTAACAAAATTCCATCTTCATCCTGACCTATAGGCAAAGATGATATTCATTTTTGTAGTTTTAACTTACATACTAGTCTGGCTTACCAGAAATACAGTGCCAGGATAAAGCCTCCGGGAAATCTGTCCAGCCCCGAAACAGGAAGTCTGTGTTCCCGTTTGCAGATACACCATCAGGGCATGGCACCGCCCAGGATGATTGTGATTTGTTTAAGCAAATACAAACAGGCCAGGGAGTTTTTTTCACTATTCAGGAGTAAAAGGCATACTTACAAAGAACAGACAAATGTATTTTCTCACACACTTCTGTTTGGGCCATTTAACTAGTTTCACAATGTGAAATGTAAAGCGTGTATGGTGTATTTGTAATCCATATTATATAGATACTGCATTTTGTATAAATTGGTTGTATGAACTGCAAATCAGTTTTATTGATAAGGACTTTGAAATTGTAAATTATGCCCATACCAGTTTCTATTAGAAGTACTAAACCAATAAAGCAAAAATTATTAAAAATACATTGAAATAGTATGATAATATAAACAGATCAAATCAATTATCTGTGATGGTTGGGCAAAGCTCTGCGGGAAATAGAGTTTCTCAAATTAATAATGGAACAACTAAGATTCAAAATGAGAGGCTGAACAAATTAGTATCAGGCTTACAATGAATACAAGCTTATGAATAACCTCCACTTGTATCATCAGTTTCTATGAATAATTCAGCACAGGATATGAGAAAAATGTTTGGATCTTTAGCTAGCTAGTTGCTAGCCTTTCTCCACCTGCCACAGTTTCTTTTTTTCTCTTTGCTATTTCATTCTGTGAGACTCTGTAATACAGTCTATGTTAGCCGGGAAACCAAAACAAAGAGCAGTTGGTTTGGCAGTAATAGTGAGTCCTCCACATTACAGTCACCGGAGTAATGTGGGTTATTACTATTTAGTTATTAGAATTTAGTCCCATCTTTGTATTTCATTTGCAGATGATGTAACTCACTTAAATACGTAACTTAATTTATGTAACAAATGTAGTTATTTTAACCCAAACTGTCAGGGCTTTCCACAAAATACGGAGTAGCCAGCCAGTGGGAAAAAGTGATTATTCTGATGTGTTAATCTAGCCGTTAAAATGAGTATGTAAAAATGTGATGTTAGACGGGTGTAATGTAAAGCTAATAAACTAACGTTGTCGTTGTAAATGACATTGTCAACATTATTTTGGGGCTGGAGGGTGATTCATTCAAACGAACTGTGTGTCATTTCAAATCTGTTCGAACTTGATTTTTACAAAAAGTGACAGCCCTAGTAAACTGCTGAAAACAACCCACTGGAAAACACTTTAGTATCAATCAATAAACCAATCAATCAATAAACCTTAGATGCACAGATTGGCAGCTTGATCACTACAGGGAACTGCTGCTTCAGATTTAGAACAAGGGAGTAGCTACTCCACATTAAAATGTATACAATATGCAGTGAAAGTCCTTTCAAGGCTTTCAACATTTCTTTCAGATTTACCTCTGTCATCACGTCTCTTTAATACTCTTTAGTACTTTGCATCAGCTCAAGACATTTTTGGAGACAATGGTCTGTGATATGTAGTTTCTACAAGGTTCTATTAGTCATACGGTTGCCTTACACAAAACTACTCAATCAAGAGGCTTACAATGCACTTTTTTCCCCCTCTGTCTCTTATGATGAACAGGCACAGTGTGGGCAAATGGTTGCTCTGGCATTGGCAGAAAACTGTACTTTTCAGCAGGCTTTGAAAGATATATCCCACAGACTGAAAGATGTTATTAGGAAATCATCTGAGTCAGAGGAACACTATTTTAATGTTGAATGTTGAACACAAAAGCACCATCATCTAATAGTCATCGGTTATTGTGCAGTTATGTTAAATATGAATGAACATCAGACACACCAAGAGGCTCCATGCCCAGAGAATCATGCGAGAACAGAGTTAAAATGTCTCATCGACCAGCTCCCAAAACGTTGTCATGGTACACCTGCAAGACCATGAAAAGACGTATTTCACAACAGAGGTGGAAAATGGCATTCCATTCCTCAATTAGCCTTTGGTTGGAAAGAGACAGCTATGTATCCAGCATATCGATTCTTTGAGATCTGTGACAGAGACAAATGGAGAGCCATGGGGCATTCTCATAGTGTATATCAGTCAGACTGCAAAGAGCATCTATTGAATAAAATGTCAGGGCTTAGGTGGATGAACAAACATCGAGTTCACTGGTGCGAATGTGAGCCATGATTACAATAGTTGTCACTCTTGATGAATTGTATATCTTATAAATGTCTCTTACTGCCAATGTTGTGTCAATGTCAGCCTGCAATGACGACATTTATTGCATAGTTTTCATAACTATTGTATAACCTGGGGTTTTTGCTACTGCATCCATTTATTTATAGTATTTGTTTAATTTATCTTGATTAATTCCATAAATTATGATTTTCCAGGAGGTCCAAAGGAACGGAAAAGCAGGTATTCCTGCAGGAAGGTGGCCCAGCCTGCTGAGTCTAACATGCCCACGCAGTAGTGGTAGTGGCAGTAGCAGTGAACTGTCACTATCCAGTGCTTGTAGTGAGTACTCCAGTGGCTCCCACACCTGGGCAGAGGGACGTGGATTCTCCAAGCAGGTGGGTTTCATTAATTTTCCATTCATCTTCCTTCAATTTGAAGTATAAAGAAGTTGTCAATACTTGTTATCATCTTTATGGCATTTGGGTTTAAAACAAGTGATCCATCTGTAAATGCCATTTCAATAATTGTAAATATGTCTTGTAATGCGCAGTGTGCTGCAAGCCGAGACAAAAGGATGAGTACGGGTTCAGTATCCAGCAATCACTCTGCACCCATCGAGCAGACAGACCTGGGATGGAAGGAAGGCCACATTCTGAAAGGCCTGAAGCGTCTCCAAATGTGCAGCTCCAAAGAGGCATCCTCACTTGCATCTGTGCCACACTGCAAAGATTGTATGACCTCCAACGAGGGCATATACTCGTTTGGTGTCAAGTGTGGCCAACAAGGGAGTACAACCAAGCAAGTAGCCCCTACAAGTAAACCTTTCAAAGCCGGGGCAGGGACTGCTGCCCTAGACTCGGATGATGCAGATGATGATTCAACTAAATTACAAAGTAGGGGATCCAGTGACCAACCAACAAAAGAGCTTGCTTGCTTGGAGAAACTGGAAGTCACAAGGGATGATGACAACAATTTTCAAGAAGACCCTGTCAAACTTACAGGGGATTCTGGTCTTTTGCCCTCACCTGTCACAGACAACTTCTTATTTTTGGAGGGCCCCACAGTAAAACCTGGTGTAAGCCCAACAGCTAGCCTTACGCATCTGGAGGAAAAAAACAAAGACTCGCTAGAAAAACACAAGCCATCAGGCATGAAGTTAAGTGACAGAAACAATAACCAGGAAAGGTCTACTGACCGTAAATCCAGACTTGATTATGTCAAAAGACAACAGGGCAGACTTGCAGTCAGTCAAGTCGAAGCAGGGACAAATGATGTGAGCTCTTCTATTCAGCATTCTGCAACAAGAGCTCTGAGCTGTGTGAGTGTAGCCAGACAGCGCAGCTCCTCAATGGAGGTTCCTCACTGCAGAGACCAGGCGAGTCAAGCTGGCAGTGTAAGCCAGGAGAACACCATCTCAGTATCTCCTCCGAGGAAACCGAAACCTCAGCCTTGTGACTCAGCAAGAAAGGCTTTCATTCTGCGGAGCAAGAGTGCGGATGGAGGGAAAGAACAACCTAAGCATACACATTCTCCTCTCCACCAAAAGCTCATTAAGGGACACAGGTCCAAAGGACAGTCAAACCATTCTGGGCACAGCGTTCCTAGCAAAAGGACAAATGTGAGTAAAACACATTGTCCAAGCAAGGGATCGTCATCTAAAGTTGAGAAAGATGAGGACATTTTGGCAATAACGAGCTCCAAGTCTCTCAAGAGTGTGCGCTCTCCCCTTGCATCCCCTGTGAAACATTCAAAGACATTTACGTCTCCGGGGATCAATGAATCCTCAAAGAGCCCAACAAAATTGCCTTTGCAAATCACTAGACTTCCATCAAGCAATGAGTCTGTGGAGGAGAGCATCTATGACAACTTACCCTGCTCTCCGCGAAAACAACGACGCCAAGACCAGCACTGTGATGCTTCCCGTTCAGAACTTAGGTCCCCGTCCCCACCACGACCCCCAGGTCGAACTACTTCTCTTGTCCTTCGGCCCAGTTGTGACAGCTTACCCAAAGCAAATAAATCTGCCGGTCAGGCTCAAAGCTCTACGACTGGGAAGACAACATCGAACAACACCAAGCCGCAACAATCCAACACACAACAGGACAATCAACATACAGCCCCACAAATGGGTGCTGATGGTAAGCCACTGAAAGATATCCCTGCCAACCTCTACCATACCCACTCATCCCAGATGCCACCTGTCCCAGTTCAAGAGTCTTCAGAATCTGTCCAGCTATCTATGGACAGATCTGCCACATGCCACGATGAACATGGTGCTCCCCCTATATTTCCAAGTCAGAACATCTTGCAGAGATCCCAACAGAGCATTAGCGAGCCAAAACTTTCAGAAGTCTTGCCTCAGACATATTCTAATGTTTACTACCATGGGATTGCCAATAATCCTCAGAGTTCCTCAAGAGCTGTAAAAATGGCTCTTCCTGTAAATGCTAAATCTCATGAGGCAATCACCGGACAGGAATCCAGTACCTTCCTAGTTTTCGGAAGACATAACAAAGATGATCCAAACTCTACCGCAAGAAGTATCCAGACCTTTCAGACTTTTACATGTGATCCTCAGATGATACATGAACGTGGAGCTCACGACAAAGTCCGCAGAAAGATTGAGACCCGCTGTAACTCGCTGGATTCTGAGCCCTCAGTTCAACCTGTTGCATCAGACAGCGGTGTGATGTTAGATTGGGGATTTGATGAGGAAGGTTGGCTGTTTAAACGGTCTGTGTCTGTGTCAACCAGACCTCCCCTTAAACCAGTAATGGGCATGAATGGGGCGAAGGCTCGTAGCCAGAGCTTTGGTGCACGCTACATGGACAGGCCAAGCTTCAACAGATCTGGAAAGGTCCGTACCCAGATCAAAACACACTCAGGGAGCTCCTTGAACTCTCTTAGTGATGTCCTTCCAGGAAGTATGAGTTGCTCCAGTAGCTACCATTGTCCAATGAATCGATCCCTTTTGAACAACTTCTTGATTGAAGAGGGCCTGGCAGTTCCTTCACATTTGGGGTCCTCCAGTGAAAGACTTCAGAGTCTTAAACACCAACGAGAGCAGGCGAGGCGCCTTCAGATCGAGCAACAGTTTTCAAGCGCCTTTGGCGAGCCCGTTTCTGAAGAACCAGAGAGGCAAAGCACTATAACCACAATCGAAGAGAAAGTGATGCTCGGCATTGAGGAGAACTTGCACAAGTCACAGGAACAGGAGAGAACCAGTGAAGTGAAGCAAAAATCTGGCTCAACCTTGGCAAATTGGTTTGGTTTTCGTAAGAGTAAGCTTCCTGCTCCAAGTAGCAAAAAGACCGATCCACTGAAAGTAAAAGAGGACAAGAGGGAGCAAAAGATTACATCACTTCTGGGAGGAAAGCAGACAAAGTCTGACAAAAAGAGAGACAGAAGGAAAAGCGATGGAAAAGACTGGTAAGACATTCATTAAATCAGTAATAAATGCCATCTTATGACTCTGGTGCACTAAACACAATAACTGTTATTTTTCACTTTCACTGAAATTTCATCTCAACATTAAACCTTCAGTGCTTGTTCCAGCAGATTTCTTCATAGCTTATTGCCAATGAAGTAATTTATCGCCTCAGATAACTTCAGTCATTTTTATCAAGTGGTCTTAGTCTCCGTAGCCCAAAGATCAATTGAGACACATTTCATACGGAGGTTTCAAGAGGTATAGGGTCATTTATCAGCCGAATCACCCTGGGCATGTTAAGTAAATATCAGCAGATCTCAGTATGTAGTGATCTATTGACAAACTATTTTCTTTCAGCTCTGTGGGGAGAAGAGAGTCTCATGATGCAGTGCGGGCATGCATCTCAATGCCCTGCCCAGGAATGTCCCTGAATGAGATACAAGGACATACTGACATCATTGGGGACCCGAAGGTAAATTAAATCATTACCTAATACAAAAGGGGCAGTTATTTTATTAGTATGCAGCCAGTTTTAGTCTTACTCACAAAAATGTCTTTATACATAGATGTGTACTACAACCCTGTTTTTATGTGAAGTATGTTTGTTACAGTAATATGACATCATTGTGCATGTGATTGTACTAGAAATACACATTGAAAACAACAAAAGACTGAAGAAAAAGGAGAAATTCATTAAAAATGTACTTTAAATGATTAAAAGAAGAATAAATAAATGCAGTGGGATCAAATGAAAACATAAAAACATGACCGTCTTAACAAGTGAGATGTACTTCAGGCTGATTCCACCAACTGTCCGTCAAACCCTCTTACACACAGTTTCATCATTTCGGCCTTTATTAACAAATCTTATTTTAAGACCTTTAAATTTATCATTGTGTCCATAATTCTACTATTGGAGCTCATTTATTCATCCAAAGACTGTATAAATAATTCAACAAGTGAACACATCAGGTTTTCAAAAGTATCATGCAGACCCACTATGTTGTAGTTTGAATATGTGATTATTGTTCTAAGTTCAAAACCTGTGAAACCTGTGAGCATGTCGAGCACATACAATGTCATGTATCAATAGAAATAATGTTGGTAGCATGATGTCAATGGAGAGACCCATGAGAGGAAAATAAGGGTAGAGGCCAAAACAACAAAAAAAAGTTACATTATGACTTACGAAAGCCCATCTGTCCGAAAACAAACACCCATTGCTATGAAGGCCCATTGGCCATGAATCTTTCCAACTGCAGGGATAGTGTGTATCTTTGGAGCAATGGGCCTTCGGAGCAATGGCCGTATGTTTTCGGGATAATGGGCCTGATGGACAAATGGTCTTTCAGTCCAATGCAACATTATTCTGACTATTGGTATTTCGGAATAAATGGCAGTCCGAACAATGGGCAGTCCCCCTTATTATTATTGTTTTATTAAGATATCTTTTTGGCTGTTCTGCCTTTATTGATAGTACAGCTGAAGGTAGACAGGAAAGTGGTGAGAGAGCGAGGGGACCGCAGGCGGGAGTCGAACCTGCGATGGTGAGGGTTTTAGCCTCGGTACATGCTCTGCCACTGAGCCACCAGTGCGCCCCAGTCCCCTTGATTTGAACCCAAACCATGATCTTTTTTCTAAACTTAAGATCAAGTAATTTTGGTCCCTAAACTTAACAGTGACATAACGGTCACGTACAGGTCACCGTTTCACAACGTTAAATAAAGCGATCATATTTCGTAAGATATCATACAAACTGTTGAGAATACATGAATGAAAGAACATGTAGGTAACTTCTTTTTTTGTCCTTCTACAAAAACACACAGATGCAGATGATGAACCCGAGAGTCGATGGTGAAAATGGATCCACAGTGAAGAGCCCCAACCAGGATGCTGTAATAGGTCAGATTTTTCTATTCTCTCTTGTGTAGGACTGTCCACAATTCCTTCCAGTCACTGCAATTAGTAATGGACCCCCCCCCTTGAACATCTTGGTACCTGAAAAACAAAGCTTAGCTAACTTAATAGCAATGTTAGCTGTGTCAATTTTAGCATGCTAGCCTTAAGGTTGTATCTGTGCTTACCATTTTACAGTTTGCAGAAAGAAGTGAAGACCAAATATGACAGATATGTGTAAGTCATAAACGTGATGAATATGCTATGAGCAGTCAAAAAACATGCAAAATGCTGAATTTTGTCAGTGTGTGCTTTTTCCTCCATATTTATGTTCATTTTATTTGTTCTACCTCTGCATTTGTTTATTGTTTTGGGTGGCAATTTGAATTGGGGCAAATGGGAACCATTTTCACCACGGTTGTATTTCACGCAGAGTTTGCCTTTTGATGGGGATATAGCCTTGACCCCCCATCTTCACAAATCCATGCACTGAAAATTTGCATGCATAGCCTCATCCAATCAGGATGAACCTATTCATCCATATGGAGTCCCAAGCTCCCTCTTGGCCTGGTCACTACTTGTTCTGTTGTTGGCTGCAAAAACCAACAGAAAAGCCTTCATGTTCTCCCATCATCTGAGGATGTTTTTTGGATTTTTGACTGAAATGTCACTCCTTGGCACTCTTAGACAGACCAAGGAGAGAAGTCATATCAAAACGCCTTTATTTAGTGGGGCATATTGGTTTAAACGGCAACCGATTTCGACCTTACAGGGTCCAGGTGATTGTTTACATCTGGTTCTCTAGACAACACACCTGAAATAAACATTATTGCATCACATAATGAAATAACCAACAGATACAGAGGAAACTGCTTTCAGTACACCCAAATGAGTGCACAAGGCTGATGAAATTCAGTAAGAGCAATGCAAAAATAAACAGAGATCCAGTTACAAATGTTCGGAAGGGACCGTATTGATGTATCAACCAAACAGGTACTTGCAGCAGCTGTACATAATACTAATTTAAAAAACTGAGGTGGAAAATTGTTAAATGACTGAAACTGTGCTAAAGGTCTTCACAAGTCCACTGGATTTCTAGTAGGACTGCCCCCGACTAAAGATTTTCCTGGTCGACCAATAGTCATTAGTTCAAGCTATTAGTCGACTAGTCGTTTATATTATTATATGATAGTATTTAAATATACATTTAATTTACAAGCTGATTCTGAATGTTTTGGAAAAACCAGCAAGGAGATTGAACATTTAGTATCCGAGTACTTCCATGTTTTAGATGATAAGTCATGTTTGTGGTCGGTGAATGATAGGTGAATGTTTGCCTGCAGAGTTTGCATGTCACCTTCTTGGGGTCGTCCTTCACTCTCTCAAAATGATCCCACACTTCCTGTGTCCATCATTTCAAATGAAAAGCCCTCTAGCATTTCAGACACGGTCCAGGAAGGTTTTGACCTAATTTTGACAAGATGCAGCTCCTGTTTTTTTCTCCAACCAAGAATCGACCAATGAAAACTTAGTCGACTAATGTTTGGTCGATTATTAGGGGGCAGCCCTAGTTTCTAGTAACCAAGACCAAGCCTGGGACCCAAGTCACTCTAATTGGGTTAGATAGGGTCCCATTGCCTGAACTGTGTCAATATGTCTAATTCCCAATTCCCATTTCTCCTAGTCTGGGTCTGCTTGGTTCCACCACATTTTAGATCTATTTATCAGGTCTATTCAGATCGGGATCAACTGTCCTTGGGTCCTTTTCAGATCAGTTCTAATTAACCTTGGGTGTATTTGTAACGCCTCTAATTTGGAAAATTAATTTAGGTTTGGGTAGGTTTTGGATCGCGTCCAAAACTTTGGACCAGAAAATATCCCAAATATATAATAGATCTCTCTCGCTCACTCCGACGCACATGCACGCACATGCACGCACACACACACACACACACACACACACACACACACAAGCCTTTTTCCCCACTTAGTAGTTGAAACTAGAGGTGGCAATCTAGTCAAAAAAAAGAAAGAGATGGGAGTGAAACTAGGAAGTAAAACTTTATTTGGTCCGTATTTCATCGCGGTCAATTAATTACTAAATTAAATAGCAGATCGAAC
>JAOVVB010112595.1:0-12736 GCA_028570985.1 Heterobranchus longifilis
AGTGCATTTGGAAAACCCATCAATCACCATGATAAAACTGTCTCTCATGGACCTTCCCAGGAAATCAAGACCAAAACTTTCCTCTGCTGCAGAGGAGAAGTTCATTTAGAGTCACCAGCCTAAAAAAATCACCAATTAACCTCAAACAGCACCTCAGATTAGAGCCGTTATGAAGCTTTACAGTGGATGAGTAGCAGATACATCTCAAAGGGGATTTTGGACACCTTCAGCAGTGTTTTTTTAAATAAAAATCAGGAAAGACCATGGAATTAGAAGGTGTGAACAAACTTTTGACTGGTTGTGTATGTTACCATATTTATTACATTTAGCATTAACTAACCTTGGATAAATCTATACTTTTATATATGCTACAACACTTATAATTAATAATGTTGATTTTCAATGATATACTAGTAAACTGGTGACAGGATCATGGTCACCCAAAGCCCCTCCAGTCCAGACAGAAAACTGGACAGAAAAACACAGAGAACCAAAGAGTTCAGTGTTGTTGATCCACAGATCTCTGTCCAATCAAGCACTCATGTATTGCCCTGGACAAACAAATCTGATCCACAGAGTCCCCACCTGGCACCCAAAGGATTTGCCACTAACGTCCTGGTGCCAGACACCACGGCATGTCAAACGCTATCCAGATGAATTAAACCTTTTTGGAAAAATCCAATTAAAGTACAGTGAAACAATTAAATATAAAATGAAAATTGCTTTCTGGCAGTTCCTAATAATTGGACTAACAAAATTTATTCTTCTTTTTTCTGCTTCTTCTTATTATTATTACTGTTTGATTATTTAACATCTTAATGATTGCATATCAGACCAAATAATTTGTCAACCTTATTCTTTATTGAGGTAAATGACAATCAGTGCTTCAGTAGTTTAAACACAAAGCAGTCCTAAAAGTTTAATTGCACTCTGAATAATAAAACTGACTGTTATTCTGAGTATAGCACTTTTTTTCTAAAGACATTGCAGACATTATAAGTATGCATACAGTAAATGACAAGAACAAAGCTTTCAGTAAAAATACTTTCATGTAGTAATATGATAATAATGCAAAATAACGCAGGAAAGAGTAGTGCAAGTTGTTCAAGTTACATGAAAAACAATTGGTCACAATAACATGAATTGGAGTCCATCATGTGACCTTCCAGGCATCCATCAAACCTGCAACATGAACAAAAGTAAGAGCAAAATTACTGCATAAAGAAGATTTATTAATGTAATAAAAATCTCCTGTTTGTTTCAACACCTACAACCATGATATAATTACAAAGATAACTTTAATAATAACAATTAGAACTCATGTCATATGCGAGTTCATTGAAGGGAAGGACTGAAACGCTCATCAGTGTTTTAGTATGAATTATACAACAGTTATTTCTGACCGGGTAATCCTATTAGGTGAGAGCCATTCTACAAGTGATGATATAGAACTTAACAGCACTGGGACGTTACCGTTACGTGCATCAGTCAGCATCACAGCTGTTCTAACAATCATTAATTACACTAACTGTCTTTATACTGGAAAGAGGAGAGAGCAGCTACCTGTCAAAAACCACATTCAGAAGCAGACAAAGCTAACTAGCTTCTAACACAAGGCTGAATCCCAAATCTACTGGTTTAATTGAGGGATTGTACACCCTACATAGTGCACTAGATTTCCATTTAAAGCTATGAGTCCCAGGAGATTTAAGAATTGTAAAGCAGAGTAAGTGAAAATATAAAGTAAATCTTTCTCAGTGGTTTATTCTCCTCACCTACTGGCTACACAGTACTGTTGAGAATTTAAAGCTACTTTTACCCCTGTTAATTACACTGACTTCTAGTCTTAAGCTCCACCAATCGTGGAAGGACGTGTGTTGGTGGAGCAAAATAACTGGTTAAATAAACAATCAAATCATAATCTGTTGATAATAAATGGTGTCTGTAGACCTGTTGTATAAAATATATTATTTTTAAGCAAAATCACACAAAAGGCCATGCTGTTATACTGAATATCAGCATGGTTATAACGTGATATTCAGTACAACAGCACTCCCTCTCCTGCGATATTGCTGAAACAGACATTGCCAAGTGGACAGCAGGGGGTGCTAAAATGACAATCTTAAAAAATATATATATATATATTATTTTAATGTAAAACTATTAATTAAAGGTAAATTATGATTTACAGAATTGAAGTTGTGTTTAATATCTATGCAATTCATCCTATGTAATGTAGAAATTATTTTTTATTTCTTTGGAAAAAGAACATTTTATACAGTAGACTCACATGGTTTGCGTTTGAACAATTTCTGTGTCCTCGTAGACCACCTCTTCTAAAACATCCACTTCGACACCCACCACCAATGCATTTCCCACTAAACAGCAAAGATATGCAATCAAAACACATATCGGGAATATACAACACATTTTACATGTTTATACAACAGCATTGTAAATATAGTCAAAGATTTTATGGTATTAAATGTGTTGATGTCTGTACGCTCTTTTATTATTTATCGAGACTGGTACACACCATTACAACACGGAGGAGGTAAAGATGGCCACTGGTTGCTACTCCATCCTGAATCTACAGCCCTGCATGGACATAAAGGGTCTTCGCTCTGTTCTGGCTCTTCACTCATACTTCGAGGATAAGATGTTTCAGGGTTGAGTTCTCTGCCATCACATGTGTCCATGTGGACACTGTGGACATGGTGATGATGGTGACACATTTCTCCAAAATCACTTCCAGAATCACTCAAGCAGGAATCAGTCTCATCCTGAACGTACGCATGGGTGAGCTCACTGTCTCCTGGAGGAAAATATAGTGGATGTTTATTAAACGGATTAGATTTGTATGTGAGATACCCCTTCATATTAAAAAAAATCTTATTTTAGTCTTATAGTTAATATTTTTAACGTTCTAAGGTTTATTCCACAGTGATTAAACACTGAATATACTACTCTGCAATGTAATAGTTATTGCAAAAACAAATTACAAATTAAAATATAAAACCATTAAATTAAAAATTTCTTTAAATTTTAGATTTTTATTTAAAATTATTAGAAGTTACTGTATAACATTTTGCTCATTTGTATTTGTAAATCATAAATTGACATATCAAATAAAAAGAAATTTCAGCTTTTTTTTTTTGTTAGAACACTTGAGTATCATGATGCATATTGTGTAAAATAGTTTCTGCCAAAGAGCCAGAAAGAAGACGTTCTTCTATTAATAAACTCTTTAAGAATAATTCTCCAGGCTAACTGAAGGATTTTCTCTCTCATTTTTGTCAAGTTTTTAATCTCTAATTTTCAGTCCAGTCCCTGTATCTGAGCAGTTTCAGAGGAATGTTTTTCATTTTGTTAAGGCGCACAGAAAGAGGTCCAGATGATGACATGATCAAGCCGGTGCGGTGATACTGATGCTGAGTGGTTGGAACAGATGAGAGGGAAAATGAGGTTGCTGCTGAGGTTGTTACATGAACAACCAATTTTTAAATTGTATCTTTAGGCACTTTGCAGCCTGTCGCAGTTAAGCACTCATTCCTACTTCTTTAATCTACATCAGTTACGTTAAGCATAAAGTCTACAAAGGGATAAAAATAAAACATTTTTTAAAATTTAAAGCTAAAGAAATTAATTAAGTAAGCTTTCATCACGTGATACCAAAACTGTAAACACTTACAGTCAGTGCTAGAGGAATTTCTGATGGAATAAAGGATTTCATTAAAGGAATACATTTAAGGGGAAGAAAGATCAGAAAAAATAAAAAAGGTAATAGAAAAATTTAGGATAAAGAGGAAGACGGGCTGCTTTGTTGCAGGATGACGTTAGCCTGTGTGTGCCAGCGGGCATGCTGAGATCGTGTATGGCACGGCACTGCTAGTTTTCCGCTCGTGTTGGCAGGCAGGCAAATTGTGAAATTAGAAATCACAAACTGACTATGGAACTCAGTAGAAAAATACATTTAAAATAAAATAAAAACATAAAGAATATGTGTAATAAACAGAACAGAAACAACACACAAATATACATACATCATCAGGCCAAAACTAATCCAGTTAAATGCAAAAAACATAAGAAAAAGGTGATGCCAATAAAAAAACAAACAAACATTTGGACATTATTTTTTAGCACCACATAAAAAATTATACACAATTCTAAATATCACGCTCATGCCTTACCTGTGCAATAACACACAGTCGGACATTCTCGCAGCCCCGGGACTTTGCTGTCCTCCTTCTGTCTCCTAGATGAATCATACTCAAATCTGCCGTGATGCTTTCTGAAACTATCACAGCAGATCTGCTGTCTGTCTGAGAGAGAACAGCACCGGTCTTGGTGATGCATCTCTCCACACTTGGATTGATTAGCAATGATCGTCTGCTCCATCCCTTTACAAGTTGGTCAAATCAGAGTGCTGTGTGTGTCTGATCTGTGTGTAAGCCTCCCACGTTATTCAGTATCCTATTCAGATAGGATGTGAGGTCATGCGCTTGCCCACTCCTCCACCTTAAACTGTTATGAATGCCTGGTACAGCACCCTTGATACAGATTCGGTTAAAACCGGTGTGGAAAATCTCTTTAAATATTTCTAGAAATAATAGTGTTTATTATTCTGTTTGTTTTAAATCAGGCAAATAGTTACAAAAGTCTATAAACTGTTAGGGAATTAATTAAATGGGAAATTTTTAATAATCCTTAGTGAAAGATGGGACAAGTGCATTTTGCCCCATTATGATGAGGATCATTATCATGGCAAAGAAATCTCCAAGGATCACCAGTGAAGATGTGCAAATGGCAAAGATGGCAGGGTTTTGCACTCAAAGCCTCCACTACCTCCATGCCAACAGACTATATGGATGGCTAGATGCAAAGAAAGCAAGATCTATAAATACATACTGTAGGCCTGCTTTATTTCCTACTCAGGGATCAGTACCTGACCTCAATAATGTACTTATAAATCCACACATCCATTTTCAAAAGTCTAGTGTAGAGGCTTCCGAGAAGAGTGAAAGTTATTATAACAGGAAAGGGGAAATAAACTGGAATGGGATGTTCAACAAACCCATATGGGTGATGCTCACACTGGGCCATAGTGCATGTCGAAATGATACAATGACTAGAATAATTGAGGTGCTACCCCAGAAGCGCTAAGATCGAACTGAACTGAAATGCTACAAGGTATTATAATTATAATGTAGTCCTTTTTTATTTATATTTGGAAATATAAACTTAAGCACTGTTCCTGTAAATCATTATTATAGCCTAAATTTTTTGTTATTATTATTACTATTATTATTATTATTATTATCATCATCTTTGTATCGGTTATCATGTAACGGTCCGTAATTGAAGGTTATATATTAAACTGTTGGAGAATAAGCTCTGTCTTATCTTAGAGTTATCAGGATGAAAGAGAAATTAGGAATTGAAGTAAATAAGTTTGTTTTTGGACCAAGAGAAATTGACTGGTGTTATGAGCTGTGTCAAGTATGCGGTTTTTATCTGGTTTGTCAGTTGGACACCAGGCATAACAGCAAGCCTTCAAGAAAAAGCATGACACCTGGAGAACATCACTACTGGGTTACTGAGTTCTTGTCCTCAATCTGGCAAAAGAAGTAAGAAAATGCACATTTACACTACACCTCTCCACCAGCAGGGGGCAGTGTTTCCATTTTATAACTAGTGTTCTTGTACTTGTACTAGAATAAGCCACTTCAAATAATGCAAAAAACAAACATACAAACAAATAAGATATTTATAAAAATAAGAATGTATAACAAAATATAGAATTTAATGTTGTTCTGGTCATTATATCCATGCAAATGTGTCACAACTGCATTAGTCTTGTCACAAAGGACATTATTGTCAAAAACCAATTAACCTCTTCAACTGCGTAAATAAATTTGGGATGATATATCTGCCATTATGTGTTTACAAAAACAATCTATATTAAAAAAATGTTTTCATTTTATAATTAATGTTCTGTAATATTTGTATATGTATTAACACTTCAAATAATGCAAAAACATAATTATTAAGAATTTATTGTTGTTCTGGTTATTATATTCATCCAACTGCATTAGTCTCATCACAAAGGACATTATTGTCAAAAAAACGACAATTTAAGAAAATATTAATGATTTAACCTCTTTAACTGCATAGATTTGGGATGATTTACTGATATACTGTATCTGCCATTATGTGTTTTAAAAATTTCTATGAAACCTCATAAAAAGGTTTTTTTTTTTTTTTTTTTTTTTTACAAATATATGAGTGCTTGTGCTTACCATCTACTACACATGACAAAAATGTTACTTATTTTTCTTAAAGGAATCCAAAAAACAAAAACATTTTCTAAACAATCAGGTACATGTGATCAATAGGAAAATGCTTTGTGTCAAAGAAATTTATGAAGAAATCATTCTTACATAAATACAAATTGTCTGTGACATGACCTGATATTTTGGGGGTGATTTAAATATATTTTATTCAACCATGCTGAGATTACACAATATGTGTTAGGATTAGTTTCCTACATATGCCTCAACATTCAGACTCAAGAATAAGATACATGGGGGTGTGTCTGTGTGTGTGTGTGTGTGTGTGTTAGACAGAGAGAGACAATATATATATATATATATATATATATATATATATATATATATAAGCGGTAAAATGTATAAACCACCGTGAAATAAGGAGAATAACAAAATTAGAAAATAAGCCCATCCACTTCGTGTGTGAACAAATCACTATCGTTTATGTAACTTACAATTGTAGCAAAATCTAATTAAAGTACACAATCAAGCAGTTCAGTAAAAGACCCAGCAATAGAGGTTGAATTTACGTTTCATTACTACCACAAGCCCAAACCACACATAACCACTGGACAAAGGGGTTCGGAACAACAGGATTTAAAAGAAAATAAAAGGGGTTTGTTGCGGGCAGCCACAAGTTAGAAGAGTGTTGTGGTTTAGAGAAAATAAACCAGAGCATTTTCATTCTGTCATGGAAAAATATCAAATCAACCAAGTAGACCACAAACTGTTAAAATGCAGAGTGGTGCTGAAAGATGATGAATGGTTTAACTGCATGCCTAAATCACGTAGATATATCTCATGTGTTTTTTTTTTATCTTCTGCCTCTGTACATCACCACAGTAGGTTTATAAATAAAGCACTTAGAATAGCCATAAAGTGTCGAATTTTAGCTTAGATTCATGAAACTTAGCAAAATTTTGCACTAACTAGGAAGGAATTACAGCATTTTTTAAAATTAATTAATTTACTTCTTTATTTATACTCAGTCCCTCCATTATCACAGGCCACAGATTTATTTGATAACTGAATGATAAGCACTTTGATGGCCACCTGTGATGTGTTTCTGAGTGATAATTGATGAGTGTTGACTTTGCATTTGGTAGGTGTTTGTGGGAACTCATACTCAGGATTTAATTAAAAAAAATTTAGGCTGAAAAAAATAGACCTATCAAAGAGATAGCAGAAACTTTAGGAGCTTAAAGTCCACAGAAGACTATAATATATATAAACCATTAGGAAATTAATTAAATGTGAAATATTTAATAATCCTTACTAAAAGATCGCACAAGTGCATTTTGCTCCAATATGATGAGGATCATTATAGTGGCAAATAAATCTCTTTTAAAAGTCTTTTTAAAAACTTAAATCACAAACACCTGCAATTCATTTGATTACAACCAAAACTAGGGTCAAATAAGAGTGTATGGTGCAGTTATGCAGAAAATAAATTAATCCCAGATTCTGTGAGGCTTTTGGACTAATCTGTCTGCCTCTGCCAGTAAGTTACAATCAAGTCATTTTTGGGTGTTTCAGCAGGACAAATTATTCAAAACAGACTATATGGCCAAATACAGTATTTGTGGACACATATGAGGGCCTTCTCAAACTGTTGAGGCAAATCAGGAAGCACAAAACTGTGTAGAATGTTTGTGTACAGTATATGCTGTAGAATTATAATTTCTCTTCACTAGAGCTATGAGACCCAAAACTGCTAGCAATATCCATAGACATTGCTAACCCTAGACCTGCTTTCCTCCTTGGGGATCCCGACCTCCATAATGTGCTTATAAATGTATTTATACATTAATGTTCCAAAATCTAGTGTAGAGGCTTCCCAGAAAAGTGGAGGTTATTATAACAGGAAAGGGAAAATAAACTGGAATGGGATGTCCAACAAACACATATGGGTGACGGTCACATTAGGCCATAGTGCATGTCCGAAATGATACGATGACTAGAATATAAATGAGGTACCCCAGTTCCCTGACCAAAAACACAAAGATTATTATGGCCTAAATTTTTATTATTATTATTATTATTATTATTATTATTATTATTATTATTATTATTTCTGTATCCGTTCTCATGTAACTGTCCTTAATTGCAGGTTATATATAAAACTGTTGGAGGATAAGCTCTGTCTTATCTTAAATTAGGAATTGAAGGAAATTAGAAGTTTGTTTTTGGACCAAGAGGGATTGACTGGTGTCATGAGCTGTGTCAGTGTGAGGTTGTTATCTGGTTTGTCAGTTTTGACACCAGGCATAACAGCAAGCCTTCAAGAAAGAACAATGACACCTAGAGAACATCACTACTGGGTTAGAGTTCTTGTCCTCAATCTGGCAAAAAGAAATAAGAAAATGCACATTTACACTACACCTCTCCACCAGCAAGAACTAGTGTTCTTGTACTTTATACTAGAATAATCCACTTCCCATGCAAATGTGTCAAAACTGCATTAGTCTTGGACATTATTGTCAAAAAAAAAGACAATTTGAGAAAATATTGATGAATTAACCTCTTCAACTGCATAGATAAATTTGGAATGATATATCTGCCATTATGTGTTTACAAAAAAATCTATATAAAATCTGTATGAATGCTTACCATCTACTACACAGGACAAAAATATTCCTTATATTTCCTAAAGGAATTTAAAAAACAAAAACACAAAATGCTTTGTGTCAAAGAAATTTATGAGGGAAACATTAACACAAATACAAATTGTCTGTGACATGGCCTCGTACAGTATTTAGGGAGTATGTATTGGAATAAGATACTTATAAATCACTGTGAAATAAGGAAAATCACAAAATAAAAAAATTTACCCTTTAACTTCATGTGTGAACAAATCTATCGTTTGTGTAACTTGCAATAGTAGCAACATCTAATTAAAGTAGACAATCAAGCAGATCAAAACCCAGCAATGGAGCTCTCGGGTTGAGTTTACTTTTCATTACTACCATGAGCCCAAACCACACATAACCACTGGACAAATGGGAACAACAGGGTTTGAAAAACAAAACAAGTAGAAGAGTGCTGTGGTTTACAGAAAACAAGCCGGAGCATTTTAATTTTGCATGGAAAAATATCAGATCAACCAATTAGACCACAAACTGTTAAAATGAAGATTTGTGCTGAAAGATGATGAATGATTTAACTGCATGCCTAAATCATGTAGATATAGCTCATGTGTTTTTTTTTCTGTCTCTGTACATCACCTCACTGGATTTACAATAAAGCAATCAGTATAGACCTGAAGTGTCAAAATTCAACTTAGATTCATGAGGCTTAGCAAAAATATTACACTAACTAGTAAGGAATTACAGCATTTTATTAATTAATACTCAGTCCCTCTATTATCACAGGTTAAAAATTAATTTGATAACTGAATAATGAGCACTTTGTGGCCACCTGAGATGTGTTTGTTTAAATGATAATTGATTCCGAGTGTTGTATTTGTGTTTAGTAGCTGTTTGTGCGCTCAGTATTTAATAAAAAAAATTGCTAGGCTGGAAAAAAAAATATAGGAGACTTTAGGAGTTTGAAGGCCACAGGAGACAACTAATAATAATGGATAATCACAGAATTGATTTCTCGATTAAGGAACACTTCGTAACATCAATAAAATTACAGAGGGTTGACCTTAAGATGTGAACCAGATATAATGCTTAGGAAGATCGGATTTTTATAAAAAGAAACAGAGTTAAAAAACGTTTTTTATACAAGTTTTTTTTAATTAGAAATCAATCATATACATAAGTACGGTATATGTCATAAATGTATTAATATTATTATTAGTAGTAGTAGTACTTTCTACTGACTCAGCACACTAGTGTTAAGTTGCCATCATTTACATCCTTGTTTTTAAAATCTTTTTGGTTTGAATAAAAGACATTCAGTCCAATCGGATAAACAGGATAACAAGTATATGAACTCAATAATTAACATAAAAATAAATATATATAAAATATTATATATATACAGCTCTAGGGGAAAAAATAAGAGACCACTGCAAAATAATCAGGTTTTTATGTTTTTTACAGGTACTTGTATTGGTGAGGTGAACAGTTATCTTTAATTTTTTTGTGAACTGCTGACAATACTTATCCTAAATTTAAAATATATATTTTAAATATCTATTGTTATTAAGAGTGTATATTTAATGGAAATATATATATATATATATTCAGAAAGAGGGCAATTTACTTTTTCACGGCACTGAATTATAATAATAATAATAATAATAATAATAATAATAATAATAATAATAATAATAATAATAAACTTTCTACTGGCACTGCACACTAGGGGTGTATAGACCTACTTGCTTTTGATTTTTTTTGGCTTGGATTTAAGACATTCAGTTCACCTGGCCATCTAAACAGGATAACAAGTGTAAACTAGAGAGGTACCTTTCCTGAAGAAAATGTGAGTGGTGCTTGCCGTGGCATCATAGTCATAGCTATGATGTCACAGTTGATGTTGGTCTCAACGTTAAGTCAATGCGTCTTTTTGGGACTTTTTGGGACATCCACCCTTTAGAAAAGTCATAGCACCCCATTCCCGAATAAGCCGCACGATGGCACACACATTTTCAATATTATATGTATAACATAAATAATAATAATAATACCTAGAGAGCCACATTTCCTGAGGAAAATGTGAGTGGTGCTTGCCCTGGCATCATAGATATAGCTATGATGTCATAGCCGATGATGGTCTCAATGTTAAGTTTATGGGAGTTTTTGGGGTGGTTAACCACCCACCCCTTAGAAAAGTCTTTTTCAAACTTTTGTACGGAAGAAGAATAAGAAAAAGAAAAAAAAAATAATAAGCCTGTGAGATAACAATAGTAGTGCTTCGCTTCGCAAGCACCACTAACTAGAGAGCGAAAATTCCTGAAGAAATTTTAAGTGTGCCTATGCTGCTGCCGGGTCATTTCTAATGTCTGTGGCATCATAGACGGAACTATGATGTTATAGCTGATGCTGGTTTCAAAGCCTGGTGTACAGGACATTTTGGAGCGGTTTTCGGGGATCATTGGGAAAACGACGAATCCCCACATAGCACACCATTCCCGATCGAGCCGCACGAAACGGCGTAACATACATAAGGGTCGTCTCAAGGCTGCGGGGCTTGAAACGGTCCAAAGTTTTAGGCGGAAGAATAATAAATGGATTTCTGGGGGCATTTCTGGGGGAAGAGTAATAAGTGCAGAGTGGTGCTTGCCGTGGCGTCATAGTCATAGCTATGATGTCATAACTATGATGTCACAGTTGATGTTGGTCTCAATGTTAAGTCTATGGGACTTTTCAGGGCGGTTAATTGCTGTGGGGGCTTTTTCTTCTTTTAAGCCAGCTTCTTTTAAATAAAGTATCAAGCTCCTACCTATTTTTCAGGTCATCTTCCCCAGGATGTTTTCTCTTGTTGTTTCTAGACCAGCTTCTTGCGTGGTTTCCCTGAGATCCTGTATTTCCTTGTCATACTGTATTTACTGCAGTTTATTAGTATATGTGTTACAGTCTCCATTTGTCCACAAAGTTCACATTCTCCAGTTGGGTGTTTGCCTATTATACTAAAACTCTGGTTTAACCCTGTGTGCTCTATTCTTAACGTGATATAATGTTCTCCTCTCTTCTGTTTCTTCCCCATACAGTACCTTCTCTCTTTTTATTTGCTTCTCAGTTATATGCTGTCTGCCTGTTTCTTTTTTATTCCATCTTTCTTGCCATATTTTATTCATTTATTTTTTAATTATTTTCTTGACTTTTGCCCTACGATTTCTGTTTGAACATTTTCACTTTTGAGTGCTTATTTGATGAGTTTATCTGCTTCTTCATTTCCTTTTACTCATACGTGTGCTGGTACCCATAGGAAAGTGATCCTTACACCATTTTGGTACAATTCTGCTAGTATTTCTAAGATGTTAGCTAGAATGGCCTGTCTGTATGAGTTTCCTGTTTATAGACTGATGATGGCTGAGATGCTAGCTGATGCTCTTATTGCCTCTCCTGGGTAATTCTTCTCTGCCCATTAAAGTGCTATTTCTATACCTATGAGGTCAACAGTGTATACTGACAGTTGGTCTGTTGTTCTTTGGTTAGCTGATATCATGTATGTGATATTTAGAATGCTGCCTCTGTTTATCCTGCACACAGATCTTTTGAGTCATCCGTATACAGTACATCATTAATTTCCTTTTGAATTAATGGATTTTTTATGGTTTAAAATTAGCTTTTTGAGCTGGTACTTAACAGCTCAGGACGTACAGTTGTGTTCAAAATAATAGCAGTGGTTTTGGTCTCCATTTTAAAGAATTTTATATAATTTCTGCACTTCTTTGTACGTTTTCCCATCTCTAATCAACTTTTGAATCAAAGTACGCTGTTCTTCTGAACAAT
>JAOVVB010112614.1:0-12736 GCA_028570985.1 Heterobranchus longifilis
TGACGGTCGGTCCAGAATGTAAACAGAAGCGGCGTGCTTTGCTGAGCCGCTGACGTAATGCGTAACAAGGGATGTGAGGGATGCTAACGCTACCTGCTAACGCTAGATGCTAATGGACAGATTGGCAGAAACAAACATCTCTGATATATTGTCCATTTGATAATCCAAACAAAGAACATGGTTTCTTGTGTGAGTAGACTTCTTTCTTCTCTCTTATTTCCAAAGTGGTGGTGAATGCTGGCTTTACGACAGCAGCACCAACAATAATAACACCTTGAAACATTTGGGGAGGAAAAGTCCCAGAAGTTGAACTATTATTAAATCAATTATTATTACTATTTAATCACATAATATGTAATCTCCCAACAACAAAATTGTGGCTAGCAAAAATGCTGAGGGGCTAGTAACAGGAAAACCAGTAGCCACAGCGGCTTGTGCGCAAGAAAGTTAATGTCAAGCCCTGTATGGTAGCATATTGTCACGGACGCTCCTTGGCCTTAATAATAAGATATCTAGTGTAAATTGAGGCCTGGCACACCTAAGACACACACGGGACAGAGTGCTGCCTCTGCAGGCCGCTCCATAAGTCCAGCTCAGCACCTCTGGACCTCAGTGGAGCGACCATTGATTTGATCCCCTCACTTATTCCTCCATTGACATAGATACACTGTGTCAGAGCTCCTTGACAGAATAAATCTTAGTCAGTCTAAACAGGCTTATTGTCAGCAGACATTTTAAGGTTTTTCCTTTGGTGTTTATGGAGATTTTCAGCTCCTAATTCAATAGCAGCACTGCTTAGCTTTAGGTGGCGATTGCATTTCTCCCCTCTCATTTACATACTAAGAGTGGGTTCCCACTGGAAAGATCAAGGCAATCTATGTGTGGCCAATGCTGGGCTGCTGCCAGCAAGACTCTGTCGATTCCATTAAAGGTGGGGCCAGATGTTTGTCATTACCTTTATTGATAACCACAGGGTCAATACTGTGATTTATTCTGCTGGGATAGGACTAAGCTTTAGTCACAAGTTTCACCAGGGCCTGATCAATAGTACACAATGGACAAGTACAACATGACCACACATGAACTGAGAGCATCAGCAAAGCTGTAAATCTATCACGAAGTTTCGTGGTCAGGTGCTCATACTCACTGCAGAGGAACTATAAAAACCGTAGGGCGTGTCTCATTTCTACTTCAAAGTCCACGGCCCTTGACTTATAGCACACTTACGTTTCATTGTGAAATATTTATACACAGTGTGCAAGGAGGACAATTCACGTGTGTTGTGTGTGTGTGTTCTTCTCTCATTTGTTCTGACACATGGGTCCGCCCCGTGTTTCCCATCATCACTGGATACTCTTTCAGTGCTGGAGCTCTTCCAAAAAAAGCCCTTTAAAATCGAAAGTAAACACTCTTGGATTACATTCAGCTTTCTTACCATGACATCACTCTGTCACGAGACAGATCTGTTGCACAACTTGTGACTGTTAATTGCAGAGGAGCTCCCTTAAAGGCTCATATGTCTGTTGTAGCCTGCCAGTTAGAGAGTGATATAGAGCCAAAGCAACTTGACTGACAGCATTCATTTATAGCATGTTACACAATAGTTTAAGTCTGAATGATTGTCATGTAATTGTTAATTTGTGTGTTGTCAGATAAACCCTATAGTGTAGTATTTTCTATAAAATTCAACTTGTTAATATGTCAAGCCTCTGATATCTAACCTAAAACATAACAGGGTCAGTGACATGCACAAAATATTTCTTTTTTTGCCCTTATTCCGAAAAAGATAATATTCCTACTAAGCTGTTTACATGGCTAATGGAAATAAATATTCTACTAATATTCCCGTTTACATGCAGCCGTGCAAAATAGTATTTTTTCAAAGTTTTTCACTGTTGGCAAACCACCTTCTTGAAAAGGTCAGCGTTGCCATGTTTGTGCATATTCAAAAACCTGTTGATATCCAATAATGTTTAAAAGTAGGTGGTGTTCTCCTTCTGACCAGAAATGTGGGCTTTTCTTTTGGGCATACATCTCTACCCAACGGTTGGCTAGTTGGTTTGTGTATAACAACCATAGCAACGCACAGAGGTGACCGTAAACAGGCAAGGGGTAAAAACCCCAATTGAGATGCATATTTGAATGCGCTGTATATACATATCCAAAGAGTGCTCCTAAAACCTGAATAATATCGGCATATCCCACATGTCTTAATCGGAAAATGCTACATTCAAAATAAGGCCTGATTGTAGAATATCCAAACAGAATATGCTATAGTCAAGTGTGTTGACAAAATTCTGCTAAAGGAAAGTTTACTGATAAATGTTTTTTAGTTTAAACATGAAAGTCCTTCTTCTGTAGCCTGTAAAGTTTAGTGGTGCAGTCAGTGGAGCTGTTTGTCCACAGCAGTGTGTCCAGAGCTGGACATTCCTCCCGTGGCTGTGGTCTATAAGAGGAGGGCACTGACAGCACCTTCTGAATAGACGCTGAGTCGCCGGACTGGACCAAAATGTAATTACCTCTCCCTCACAATGTCACACTGCAGACCTGAGCCTGACAGCAGCCTCAAAATGGAAAGCGCTGGGATTGAATTAACCTCCAGCTGGGAACGGTGTTGTTGTGTGTGTTGGTGTGTGGTGTGAACCACACCTACGCCTTTTCAATGCCTGCAATTCACAGAATTTTCTTGAACCCACGCTGTCACACTATTATGCAGCACAGAATAGGTTTTCTAAAATTGCTTGGGCAAGCAGCGTTGTTTTGTGGCATTTTGTGACTTTTGGCCCAACCAGCCAACCACAGGAATCAGTTCAGACCACTGAGTAGTGTAATTCATTCTCACACTGACATCCTTGGCTTTCTGGTTGTGAAATCTGGTAGCAGAAACACCAAGAATATTCTCCCTCCCTGAGCTTCATAGCCTCATTGCTATGATAAGCCAATAACTTCAATAGCTCCAGAGCTATTAGAGTCAGTCTATCCATGTGAGCGACAGTAATTTGCTGCTCTGAGTATAAACCTTTGTCATAGTCTTTAACATCAAACAGATTATGTGCAGTCACTTATTGAGATTGATTAATATTTTCATGATGTGATTTATTTGCTGGGCAGTGTACAGTGTGCGCTAGCTGAAAGGGCTAATGTAATGTAATGGGGACTTAAATGAGCCATTAATCTGGCAGACCCAAGGGTAAAGGGACAGCACAACAGGAATCCTGGGAGCATGATGTAACCAAGATGTGGGGAGCTGCAGATGATCACAAATTATTTGTGATTACATACATTTAAAAAGAATAATTGACATTTAAACTATATTAAGAGATGGATCTATTTTATGAGACTAAATAGTCCCTCAAAGCTTTACATCTATCAAAAGTCTAATAACACATATGCATCACTACTGGACAGAGATTTCTTTTTTTTTTTTTAATGTTCAGTCAAAAACAGTTCATTCATAATGTAAGGGCAGGGGCAAACTGAGGCTTTAAAAGGGGATACCAGGTGTTCCAAAGATCGGAAATTGAAAATGGAGATAACACTGTGGAGGTGGTGATACACAATTATCTATGGGAGGCGTTAGGTATTATAAATGACCCTGTGAGACCAGAGAGGGAGGTGGGAGCCAGAGAGCTGTCGGGGGCTTCCTGGCTGTATAATTGAAAATCATTCAGACAGCTGTACAGTTTAACCTTGGAGGACCATGGTCTTAGTCACTAATTGATGGGTTGGCATGCACCTTAAAAGTGAGACATATATGGGTAGACTTCAAGCATGTGAGTGTGTGTGTCTTTATGGACAAGTGTTACAAAACACCATAAGGTGCTTCAATATCTCTTTAATGCCCCTTGACATTTTCCTCCAATCTTTTCTATCACCCAACCAGACAACACAATGCTGTTGGAATCATTGTATAGCGTACGATACAATATATGTCTGTAACATCGATGCATGGGCTGATTTCTGAACAACTTAATGTTTGTCTTGAACAACAATGTTTTCAGCTCTGCAAACCACCCATCACCACCACCATGATACTGTCTGATATAACATGTCAATCAGGAGAGGCTCAATTGAAAGAGATGCTTAAAGAGTAATAAAATGAATGTATTGACATGGTGCATAATAGGAAAGTTGAAGAAAAAGTCTTTGATGATTAGATAGATCCCATTGTGACATATTTTAAGGGAGTAGTGATGCCATGACCTGTACAGGAATGTCAACTCATTAAATGGTAGCTGACAGAAGGGGGGGGAGAAACTGTTTTAAACTTTGGCAGCAACAAGATAATTGACTCACAGAGGTTGTGGCAAAATTTGATCGGTATATGAAATAGTGACGCCCTACTGTATGTCAGCTGATTGAGTTGGAAGCGGGAACAAACGGAGAGAGACTAAAGACTAAATAAATAGAGTAAGCATGAAGATGGTCAGTCTTTCTGATTGAACTTGTGCTAAGGTTCATAATAATCTCATTTCTGAGGTATCTTGTGTTTGGGAAAGCCAGAGAGTCTAGTGAGTGATCTCCAGGAAGTAATAGATCTCTCTGGCCAAGCAGAATCATGTCTCCTTCCTCCGTGCGGAGGGCCGGAGCAGTGTGGTCGTCTCTTCCCTCATGGAACCAGATGCATTATTGATGGATGGCTGATTGGGAACTCAATTACACAGAGATTACTGGGCTGGCAGACACTGGGACACCGCTACCCTGTCAGAACGATTGAATTAGAGCACAGGAGAGGAGGGAAAGTGTCCTTCAGAGACGTCTCTCCTCTCTCTGCAGACCTCCTGGGGATGCCAAACGGTCACAGCCTAGTTCATTCTCTGACAAATGACCTTCCCAACAACTGTAGCTGGGCAGCCAGCTGGCTGGATGGTGCTGCACAGAGCTTATTACAGGCTAACCTGTGTGTGGACAGCGCGGTGTGGTTATACATTTTGTGGCTGTGGTTTGTGGTGGATTTAGCGTTTGTGCATGTGCCAGCACATGTACGTGTTTATGTATTCGTCTGTATAATTTGATGTTTCAAATGACAGCTGCTCTTCCTTTTAATACTAAAGAAGATGCAATGATGAGAAAGCTGGGAATGCGAATGTATGTGCATAAATATTGGCATTTCACCAAATCTCATTCATATAACATGGCCCACCTGAATGAGAATCGTGCCTTGCAGGGTCGTATGCTATTACAAGTTTAATGTGAAATCTGGATCGAAGAAGATGAGAGAAGGGGGCCTCGGCATCTGAAATGGAAGCATTCATCTTCCTTTTCTGTTGGTCAGCAAATGTGTTGAGGAAAGGAAAAAGCAAGGCGAGAAAAGCTGATCTCGAAGAAGAGAAATCATTTTATACCAGACCACACAGTGAAGCCTATTTCACCCTTTGGTCTGGTACAACTGGCTATCCCAGGCTTCTGTTTATTGCATTCATCAGTGAAGATATGGAAGACCGATCTTATGTGCCTGTGCCTCACGGAGCTTTTTCTTAGACGAAAACTCTATTTATTTTAGACAGTCATTTACAGCTGCACTTTTCTTCCTGTATCATTTTGTGAAGAAAGCACATGTGTGATCATGGACAAGGTTTTCCATTCCTTAAGTGTCTTCTTGTATTGTCGCTGTGTCAGTGTGTCAGTGAAGCGAACGACTCTTGAAAGACACCATTGTTCGGGATTGCGTTGTCAATGGAGACGGGGCCATAGCTAGGATTAGGTGGACAACAGGCAGCTTTCACCAGGCTCCTGCTTTGTCCAGGTCTTCTCCAACAGGCTGGACACTTTAGAAAAGACACCCCGGTGAGCCGTGCCCCGCTCTGTTGCCCCCTGTTTCCCTGAACACTGGGCACGAGTTACACCCTGGAGAAAAGGTTTAATAAGGAGTGGAGAATACCCATTAGCTCCCTACCAACCTCTGTTGATGGAGGAGAAAATAGAGGGACCAATAGACCAACAAGAACTATAGGAGTCTGTGACAATCACGCAAGGGGAAACTAATTCCTTTTCCTGAGGTTGAGCCTGACTGGTCCACCAATTCTGAGCTGAAAATATAGCCTACTACGTCAACTGCTTGGCTTCAGTCGTTACAAAATGTAATGCCAGAGTTTAAAGAAAATTGGAGCGGTTACACATTACCTGATGTATCCCATCTGATTCAGCAAGACAGTTCCTCACTTATCTAGAGCTGTGTGTATGTGTGTGAGATATTGGGCCTTTTCTCATGTCTCTGCTAGGCTACATTACCCCTTTTCCATTAGCTCTGGTTTTTGTACCGGTTCCGTTCAGGATTCTTGGAACCTCGGTGCTATCTCGAGAACCAGCCTGCATTTCCACCAGTTTTGAGTGGAACCATTGTAATCAAGGATGTGTCATCAACGGAGGGCGTTGCACAACGGAAGTAAACATGAGTAGCGAGATGGCGGATCACATTGATTACCTGCAACCTTGTTCGGTTATTACAGATATTTGTTTTCATCCAAAAAAAAAACAAGCTTGAAACAACTGTTAATGATAAGAAGACGTAGAAGACTCTCTTTCCAACCTGTAGAGTATGACACAGCCACTTCGGTTCAGACTTGAGGGCAAGGAAAACCTGACTTTTCTGGTTCCGAACCAGTTTATTTTAGGTTAAAATGCATGTACATGCATATACAGTATGCACCTGCACACACATACAAGGAAGCACACGCACAAATTACCCGTATTATTTATAAAACTCATGTTTCCTGTATTTCCTCCCAGTAAAGTCATAGTGTTCGTGGATGCACTCGCTCTTCTATTTTGCATTCAGATGAACATTGATTTCCCTCATGCCTACCCTGCATATACGAATTGTCTTTTCAAAATCAAATCAATTCTCAATCAATTTTGTCAAAGTCTTTTCTGCCACAAACACATCTATCAATAGCTGCTGCTTTGAGAGGATGGTGATTGAGCCATAATTAAGTGAAATTTTATTCACACATACCTGTACCACTCTAGTGGCCAGATTCGATCAATATCCCATAGATGATTTTATAGATAACGAGCCAGAGGTTTATCACAGTTAACTGTGAGATGTTCTTACTTGTGTTAATTGACGCGTAACTGTGGTAACATTTTGAGCAATCGATTTCTGCTGCTCGGTGCATGTCATTAAAGCCAGTCTGTTTTCAATACCCGCTTGCCTTTGGACTTTTTTGCAACACTTCTGTGACTGTGAATAAACTCCAAGGATAAAGTTTCTTTCAACCAGCTGAGTAGGCTGAAAGTACACAGTGTGCTCTGAGTCATTGTTCAGCCTGATGCCAAAAGAGAGAATCCATTGCAAGATATTTGAAATGATGAATACATTCATGCAATTTGCAACTGACCTATTCACAGTGAATAAATGCATGTCATTATTTAAGGAAATCATCTTCCTTAAGTAAGCATTTTTGCAAATTAATGTCAGTGACTTGTAGCGTCAAGTTACAACTTGCCTCAGTAAGCAGGCTTCTGTTTTGCATCAGTTATCATTTTTGATCAACCTGCCCTCATTTGTAGGACATGAAGAAGAGTGTGCCTCTAGTATATGTCATTAGATATATAAATTTTTTTTCTTTTCTTATTTGATTAAAAGCATGCCTCTGTAGATTCAAGGGGGAAATGGCAGTTATGCATTACACAAGTTCAGTGGTCGTATAGCTGGACTGAGGGAACTCTGAGGTTAAACCACGTTTACTGTCTTATTGATAGTAACTAGTGTTCAGTCCTGCAGCTAGTGGATTAGCTCACTGTCTTTAATTACAGCTTGAAGTTGGCAGGCTGAAAGGACACACACACACACACACACACACACACACACACACACACGCTTTAATAGGGTTTAATCTACTGTTAACATTAAGGAATAATCCCACGAGCAGCACTCAACATCTAATTGCTTTTCTTCGCCCGTGATTTGAGCCGTTTTCATTGTAGATTGACATGATAGGCATTAAGAGCTATAGTCCAAATGCCAGCAAATACTATGACTGATCCACAGAGCCGATGTGAAGATCTCCACATCTGGAGTTAATGGTCGACTGCACAAGGATTGAGTCTTGTCAGCACCTTCTCCTCTTTATCTCCCCTAGTTTGTCTGTCTGCCCTACCTAACCTAAACAACACAAAATACCCACACAGATTGTAGTTTGAAACAGCTAGAAGACCATTTGAAATCTAAATTCAACTCCCAGACCTCCATATGTCCAAAGACCTGTTTCCATGCCCTCAGACTGCATGCCCACATGGCGTGGAAAGTTCAGGTTTCACAGTTCCCAGTGTCACATGTCCCTCTCCAGATTAGCAACATGCATGGACGTGACCAGAGACCCTCTGACACTACAGGCTCATGCCAACAGGGTATGTAACAGAGAAAGTCCATGTGTGCCGCGATGTATTGAGAGTTGATGTGTTCCAGCGTGTTTAAAGACTCTGTTCGGCTGGCTTTCTCTGTAGATCCTGTCAGGTCAGAGGTCATGATCAGCAGCATAAAGGCAACGCGAAAAGAGTTTCTCTGTAAAGGCTACAAAGACAGAATTAAGATACTTTGGTTTGAGACTTTGCAGACACATTGCTATAGCTTGAAAAAGGAAACTCAGGCTACATCCACACTAATACGTTTTCGTTTCTGAGCCCATAAAACGGAGACGTTTGGAAACGCTGCTGACCCTGTTTTAGTTTGAAAACTCTGAGGTTGCATTTTAGTCTGGACGGGTGGAAACTGAGACTTTTGAAAATGATGACCCATACACCCACGTGTCAAGCCAAAACATAGCTAGGCCTACATACCTTTTGTGATTTGATCCTTCTTATGTGGGTACTCCTTTCCCATTGGCATGGCTTCCATGGCTAATTCTCCTGATAACACTCTAATATGTTGCCTTTACCACCTTATACTCATGTGTTGTACTCAACAGCTCCACCTCGTTGTCGGTCCATGCAAAGAAAATCTCTGATCTTACTTTTCGGCATGTTGCTCTTTTTTCCTCCGTAGTATTTTCTGTATTTTCAACCATAGAGTAACGTTAGACAATCTGCTTCCTGTTTTCATCAGCATGTGCATGCTCAGTGTATGTGAATGATCATGTGATATGCGTTTTCAGGCATGTTAATTTGGACAGAGATTATTTCTGATACAGTGTTAAAATGCTTCTGTGGCCAGGGATCATTTTAGTTTGAAAACACTGTTTTAAAATGAAAACATAATAGTGTGGATGCAGCCTCAATTCAGAATTACAACAAAAACCTGAAGCTTTTAGCAGCCAACTAACACAGCCGCATGTTTTTCAAACACTCTCCCACATCTGAAGTGTGAAGCTATTCATCGACCTGTGAAGTCTGTGAGTGTCTTATCACTTCAGAGCGGTAAATCTGATGTGTCTGTTAAGTTTTGTGAATGACCTTTGTGGTGTGTGTGTATGTGCTGCGTCAGTATTTGTGAGCGCTGTCAGTGTGTGGAGCAATGCCACAGGGTTTAACCCCTCTGCATTGATCCCCAGGTTGCTCAGGGCTGCCGCCTAATTCTCCAATTTTCAGCTGTTAGAGATAGAATTGGAATAATAAACAGCTGAACCTCCCACTAATAATCCTGCTGACCCCCCGTCCGTCTCTTTCTTACACGTGCACACACACACACACACACACACACACACACACTCTTTGTACCTTCCTCCACTGCTCGGCCAGCCCTCTTAAGGGCAACTGGGGCTCGGGTAGAGTTTCTCACTCTGCCCTAATCTCGGCCAAAGCCCCGGCACTCGCTCCTCTGCTCTAATGAAATGATATCGGCCAACCTTGGGAGCCTGGAACTGATTATCACAACCAACACACACATGCACAATTGTGGATTGTTTGTGGGTACGTAAAAGCATGCACAATCCTTACACACACTCCACAAGTGTGCAAACTTTCAGTGTGCCAGTGGATTGCTTTTCAACATCTCATTGTATCCTCAAACACTCACGCTTCATTTAGCTTTTAGATGGGGTCACAGGAGGGGAAATGCAGGAAATTACATGTAATGTGTGTTTTGAAAAACAAAATGTACAAAAATTTGTCTGGCATCTTTTCCTGCTCACAGGCCTACGCGTTTGAATTAGGATGTTTAGTTTCCCTGAAGTAGGACTTTGGTCTGGCCAGTCCACACAGATCTGGGAACAATTAGTGTCCTGAGGTCAGACCTTAAGTCTCATACCTGGTCCACTCAGTCAGTCCATAGCTGTTCACTGCTCCAACCTCAGTGCTTATCTACAATGTCAATTACAGTGTCTGTGGACATTTAAATAACAAGGGTGCATTGGTTTTTATTTATGTTTGCTAGGCAAATAATTGCTGTTCCACTGATAATCCATAAATAATTAATTAATATGTTGAGGGGTTTTAATGGGTTTTTGCAATCACGGCACTCTGACGACACACTATGGGTAATAATTTAAATTAAGAGACTCCTTTCTGGTTAAAGTAGGCAGCTTATGCGCATGTTAAACAACACCGTGGATCAGACTTCATGTCGATAGTCAAGAAATAACACGTTTGTTGGTCCCAGCAGCTTGATATGATATTAGTTAAGCTACTTAATGTTTCAAAATGAAGAACACGTAAGATGCTAAGAGCGCAAACTGCGTCACTGGTTACATAATTTACATTCTTTGGGTTGCGTATTTCCAGTTTTTCGAGTGGTATGAGACATGTAATGTGACTCACTGAAAATATATGAATCACCACACCCTTCCTATTTATATTTATACTCCTTTTCACCCAACCACATTGCGTGCATATGACAGCTGGAGTACATCACCGTCCTTGCACACATAGCCTAGCACTTTGCACTAGCCATTGTGATTTTGCAGTTTAAAGTAACTTTGCCAGTTTTCTGATGTTAGGTGTAAAGGAGGTCGATTCTGCTGTATTTTCAGAAGGAACTACAACTTTGACTCCCCTCCCTCTCAGATGAGGAACTATGTCTATACAGCCATTAAGCAAGATATTTTGCTTAGCTAATCACCCCGTGGGGCTCTGCTGCATGCAGATTTTCATATAATTAATATAAGCCTGATTCATCAGTTTGGCTCGATGAAACCAGCTGACCTGCTAACATAGTTCATCGTTGGGCGAACAACCTGCTGAATGGAGGTGTTGCGTTGACATGCCCCGGAGTATGAGGTCAAACGCTAGCGTGTTGACCTGTACCCTTTGTCCATTCAGGAGTCATTTTCATCCTGCCATGGCTCTTTTGTTTGCCTCTCATGTCTCTCCATTAACCGCAAACTACCAGGCACCTACGCAACCTCCCAGCTCTGACAGTAACCCATGTCCCACATTGTCCATTGGACTGAATGTCCTCTGAACACTTGGGGAGCCTGAGCTGTCACAAGTGTGCAGAAATATCTTAATGCATGTCAGACAAGGGGGACGGGATCTTCGAGACTGACACCTGTCAAAATCACTCCTGTGGACGGAGTACCTGCTCCGTCTCATTCGAACTCTCTTTCAGTCTTTATTCTTTCTCATTTTTTGGCTCGTCTCATGTCCAGGGGCCCTGAAGTCTTTGTGCTTCAGTAGTGCTGGGCTCAGCAGGCTGCCTGTGTCCACACACTGCTGCCTCAGCACTAATAAGGCAATAGAGTGATAGAGAGAGCGCCAGAGTTGTCTGCTTTCACCATCCCTACTCAACCGTACCCTCACCTAACCCCCCACAGAGACACCATTAGCAAATCTATTGAGGATCCCATATTAGGGAAAACATTAAGGAGTCTAATTGTGGTCCTGAACTGGGACTCACTGAGTGTGTTAAGTTTTGTAACCACTCTAATGAGTTGCAGCGTTTCCTCGAATGGGTTTATTGCCCTACATTCCAATTTGAGCCATGTCACTGACCACTGGGGCGTCTACTAAAATAGCTCAACCCACATGTCTTAGCATTTCCAGAGGCCATGTGTTTAAAGGATAATCACAGTTTATTACAATTTGGATTTTATTTTTTGTAGTTTTGGCAATCAATTCTGATCTGTTATAACATTGTACCCACTGAAGTACCCAGGAACACCCTGACATTGATAGAAGAGTGTCTTACAAGCAAGAAACGTGAGCTGTCAGATGATCACAGGTTCAAAACAACCCAACATTGCACAAGAAACTGCACAGTAAAACTGCATGCAAGGTAGTCTCAAAGTAGAAGCAGGAAGTTGGTCGGCAAACTGATGGTGTTTACAATAGATAGTTTGCAGTTTGCTTGCATTTTATCTTCCATGTAGGTTTGACTAACATGAGATTTTGTATAGAACTACTTTAAAACTGCTCATGTCTCTTGCCCTGACTTCTTTTTAGAAATGTGTTCCTACTTCTTACCAATTCACTTAATGAGTATAATGTTAATATTGTCGATATGAATGATGGCCAAAACTATGAAAATTATCCTTTAATGATAAATGTGAGAAAGTTATATCACAATTTCACGACATTATGAATTAGCATGGTACAGGGTTATTCATTTAATGTCAGCAGGCCTCCAGGCGGCTCAGAGAGCAAACACTTTCCAGAATGCTGTCACATGATGAGGTGCATGGGATGCTCTGGACACCAAACATATGAATACAATGTCCCCCTCTATTTTCATCTGGTCTCCTCACTCTATGTGCTCACTTGTATATGTATATTTGTGGTGGACTGTGTGTGTGTGTGTGTGTGTGTGTGTGTGTGTGTGTGTGTGTGTGTGTGTGTGTGTGTGTGTGCGCGCGGGCGCGCG